>JAMJEX010000025.1:600000-866032 GCA_024713705.1 Morchella sp. 2018-W38C | reverse complement strand
CAAGTTGATATGTCTTCCTTGTAGTACTATCGCGTAGCTGGAAGCATTGCCCGTACATTCGGTAATCTCCCCTGAAAGCACCCTGATTCTGTAGTTTCCACTTTTATCCGCCCAGTCGTTTCGTATCGCCCGCTTCTAAATAGTGCTTCACCTGTACACCTTATATTATGGATCTCGTGACTCTCTGGATTTTGAAAAACCGATACGGGACCTGTGGCATTTAAAACATCTCGCGGGATAGTCAAGAAGGCTCAATAAGCCCTCTTCACTCCGGCCTAGCCTTCGCCCGTATTCGACACACGCTCTTGCCAGTACTGTCCTATTAAAGTTGATAGAATCCGCGATATCCGATAACCTAATAAGGCTAGTATCTAATCTCACAACTTGGGTTTCGGAGAACCCTCCTATTTGTTTTTCCCCCTTTGCCGGTCGTCCTTGTTGAAGATGTCTATCATGCATCATGAACTCTCGATGGCTCCCCAAGCCTTCGTAATGTTCGGAAGAAAAACGACATCTTTCAGATTTAATACCCGTATTTCCATTGCCATCGCCTCGAGTGGAAATCGAGAATTTGAGCAGTCGCGTCGGACCTTGTTTGAGCTCGTAGGCCTTCTTTATTTGTTGTTTATGGGCGAGCTCGCTGACATCTGTTGAAAACATTGGTATATTCCCAAAAGCGCTCACATGATCTCTAAAGTGTGATAGTAGGTGCATCTTAATGAAATTGAAATGAGAACCCTGCGAATCTCCTCCAGCTCCTCCAGGCCTCTCTCAAGGCTTACGGGGCCTTCTAGTGCCCTTGTCCGATCTTTCGCATCTTTCTTGGTGCGTTTATAGGCCCTAAATTCCAGAAACACATCCTTGTGTGTATGGAACTCTTCGAGGTATCCCTGTAGATATTCTAGCGTCTCCCTGGTGTGCGTTGTGTATTGTGCCATTAGATGGAAATCAATTAGAGCTCTTACACACTTCAGCCCTCTCCCGAAATCCCTCTTCAACGCCGCTGGGGGTTTCCAAGAAACCACTGCAAAAGGCTCCTAACACTATCCGACCAAGATGTCGCATTTCTTTACCTTGCCATTGGTGGTTCTTGCGATATGACTTGTTAGGTACAGCGAGCCCTGGATAAGGCCCCTGAGCGCCCAGGCTTGATCAAATTCCTCTAACGCTTGTGCTTCTTCAGAAACAATTGAACCCACCCCATCATCTGTTTTAATAGTCCCCAATAAAGATTATGCAAGATATCCGGCTTGTGAAGGTCGTACACATTGACCCTCGGCAAGGCAGAAGGCATTATACATAGTCTTAATGCGCCGATACCAGGTACTCACAGGTGTGTTATCAAAGGTATCCATCTTATACCTCTCGGCCATTATATATCTCTCTTGAATCGCGCACCTTGTTGAAGGCCTCCAAGGCCTTTGAAATCAACCGCACCTTGGGCAGGCATGATTATTGATGTTTAATGTCTGGCGTGCTCTGGATGATCAGCAATCCATGCGCGTAGTATTGGATAACATAATCGCTCGAACCCATCCGCACATGGTATCAATTCCCGCTCTCTGCGCCAGGGCTCCGGAGGCCATCGAGAATATCTCCGAGGACCTTGTGAAGAGCCATCTGGCTCTGCCGGCGCAGTTCATCTGCGTGCCCCCCACCCTAACCCGATTGGAACAGGTAGTAGTGCTAGTAATACTATCGCGTAATTTGAGGGCTTATTTCGGGTTTCGGCGTGATATTTCAATGGTCAAATAAACAGGCCAAAGCCTTTTTATGACCACTGAAATTGTTAGGTGGGTGCCATCCGATCATAAATCACTGATGCGACCGTTGATCCCTCTGGCAGGGTATTCTTAATATCCAAATATCCGTTAGCGAAGGCTCGATGCGCATTGTGAGGGCTTTAAAACCTGCATCTCCACCACCAGTCCGCCGTGTGCATTTCCCCATACATCCGTTCTCCCATCTCATTATACTCCATCGTTGGAGCATACCCCAAGACTCCTGAATCTGCGCTGCCCCAAAGGAATCGTACTATTGCCATAGGATCGCGGTAGTAATGAGGACCACCCCTCCACCCATTTCAACCCCTGAGTGCACCCAACCCTCTGCCCCAAGACCGTCCCTAGAACATCTCATCAAGACAACGTGCAAAGCCTCTACCAGTTGTGTAGGAGCCTTTTGGAAGGCTAAGCGGGCGAAAAATAATCGTCTATTGCCCTTAGGACACCCCAGACCGTAGAAACCAACGTGATAATTTGAATTCCTCTGGGGACTATGGCGGGCTCCATGGGCTTCTGAAAGCTCTCTGTCACCTCGTTATATCCTGGTGTCGGAAAAGGGCTTCACCTGCGCCCTCATATATCGTAGTGGCTAGATTAAACAGTGGGCGTCAGAGTCTAAATCACCACTTTCGGTTAAATCCGGATTCGGATTAAATGGCGCTCCGCCAAATCCCAGTCCTCATTGTGCTCTCCTAGGCCGCCGTGAAGGCTCCTCAAGGCTTCTTCGCGTGGCTGGGAGAGCACTGTGTGTCTGCCTGTGCGAATCTTTCTTTCGTAAGATGTCGATCAAAATATCAGGGGCTCGAGTAGGTCCGTATGCAAAATGGACAACGAGATCTCATTGTTGATATTAGACGTTGGTAAGGCTCCTCAGGCCTTTGGAACCGCTCATAGGGAATGCATCATGCTCCTCCGGCCAGCGACCTCTTGGCACCAACGCCAAGAGCCAGTACTAAACTCATCACCAACCAATGATACCAACATAATGAGTGAGATATCATGATCCAACCCCAACTCCAACACAAACATCTAATAGATGACGTAGCGAGGTTTGATGCACTATCATACATGTATATAAGCTCCATTGAACCTCCATACGGCTCCAGAAGCTTTCAAGAATCCTATCTAAGCCCACGAATCTACCTATAGTTGAATACAATACCAATCTGCCTTTCAAGATCTCCATCCTCACCTACATATAAAATGGTACGTTAGATCCCTAATCTCTATCAGAATCATCATTGACATCTAGATACACAGCCACCACTACACCCTCGTGATTCATCCTCCGATTCAAATTGGGGCCTTGCGCATCAAGCCCTGAAGAAGGCCCGACCCCACCCTTCAAGCCGAGCCCAACTTTCAAACAAAACCACCCTGTTGAACCTAACCAAAATCGTTTACTGGAAGCTGAATCAGGCGTGAACCATAACGAAGAAGTCCTGCCAAGCCCTCGAAGAGCATTCAGACTTTGAAGTTTACTTCCTGGAAGGAAACACCGTATACTGGGCATTCTTCCCCGAGCTCGGTGTACCTTCTGGGGAGATCCTCAGAACCACTATATCCAACGCGATCGATGGAATTATCATCCCCGAATCTCTTGGCCCAGTTACAGGAAGATTCCTGAGCGGAGAAAACAAGATTCTCCAGAGCCCAGACAGAATCCCCGAAGGCTCCAGCACGCACAAAAAGGCTCATCACGCCTCCAAGCGTCGGCTTATATTCAAGGAAGGCACTCCAACACCTCGAAATGCCTCCAAGAGGAAGACAACCAGCGGCGTTCAAATGCACCACCATTGCAGAGGTGAGGCGGATACTGCAGCTTACTGGGAAGGACGCCCTCTACAAGGCTCTGCGCACCGACTTGGGGGACGAGATGATTAGGCTAGGGTGGGTTAACAAGATAACCTCTGGAGAAGGTTTATACAATCATTTAGTTTCCTACCTTATCGACCACAGGGCTATCAACGCCTTGAAGCCTACGTCGACGGAAGGCTTCAGAAGACTCCAAGAAGATAGCAGCAGCCCTGAACTTTCTTATTGTTGATCGAACCCAGAAGTCTAGCAGAACACACACAGCCGTGAGCAGAGCACACAGCCAGAGAGCGCGCACTAGACAATATAGAGGCCCCAGAAGACCCTGCAGAAGGCTCGCCTGAGGATCCTTGGAAGGAATTGGGAATCGCACCTAGACCTGCAATAACTATCCATGTTATTGACCCGTGAAGACTCGAGCCCCTAGAAGCGCTTTCACCGGCACTACGCCTGGTTCGGTCCAGCATCCCTACCCCCCTCCCTTGGCGTCCTTCGGGGTGTTAGCTTGCAAGATTTAACAAAGGTCGATGAAGCTGCAGGCCAAGGCTTCCCCAGGCGCCCCTGAGAGGGCCATCCGAGTTTCTATGGTGCCATCAATAATCCTCCGCCCGGGCGCCAATGCAGATCCGCAAAACCCGGAATATTGTCAGACAGGACGCCGATGAGTTGGAGGCCTGGCTCAAAACTAGTGAGGCAAAACCATTGAGGATTTGCGCGCGGTGTTCCATAGGCCCACCGTGACTGCTCAGGGGGCTTTCACAGGCTCAAACCCCCTCCCGATGGGTGGGATGACTTGACACCGGATGATCTGATTCCGCAGAGCTTGAGGCGACAAAGAAATCTTCCAATTTGCAGATCGAGTGAATAAAAAAGGTTTGCAATTTCCTATTCCCACTCAAGATAGAGATTTTTCAAGTAATATTGGCATGATCCACGAGCGTATTGAGAGGTTTCAAACGCCGAGAAGGCTCAATAGGCATTATAGACGGCGCTTCCTAATGGCATTACCTTTTGATTCTGCCATTACGATCAGATTTCGCTTGGACTGTTGCGACAGAAACCAATTGTTCAGAAATAATCACGGCGGAGGGGGAGATAGGCATGATCAAGCCGAAGAGGACGAAGAGGAAGAGGAAGACGACGAAGAGGAAGAGGAAGAGGAAGAGGAAGAGGAAGAGCAAGAGCAAGAGGACGACGATGACGACGATGAGGAAGAGGAAGAGGAAGAGGACGATGACGACGATGACGACGATGAGGAACCGGAGGATGAGGACGATGAGGACTATGTGGACGATCTAGCCTAGGTTAATCAAGGCCTATTATGGGGCTCGGAAGGCTCGTATCAAAGTCACAGAAGGCTCATTGATGATTATCAAGTTTGGGGGGTATACCTAGCCTCTTAAGCTTCTTTCTTTTCGTTTTTTCGCTTTTTTCGCTGGTGTTGAAGCATGTTTTATTTTTCGAGATGCATTTGTTATCCTACTATAGATTAGCGATATGTTAGTAATTATATAGATCAAATTCAGACTAGTGAAAAGTTTTAGCGAGCCATTGAAAAGGCTTTCTAAAGCCTTTAGCTCCAATCGAATAGCTATATCAGGTTAGAGTATTTATCGCCAAGAGACAAAGCAAACCCAGTAATGGTAAGAGATAGTAGAGGCCCCAAGTGCCTTCTTCAAGGTTTTCGAGATGCCTCTTCTGCTCCACTACCACCACAGCCAGCATGCCTCCCAGACCAAAATCACAGAAACGCCCAGTTCCCGATGGACTCAATCAGCGTGCCCCAATATCGGCCTCCGTTAGTAAACGCTTACGGGGTGCAATGAGTGTGTCTAGTGTGGCTAGCTCATTTAATTCCATAAACTCTATAGTCTCTGAATCGACAACAGAGGCGGATTTTAATAACGGCCCACCGAGCCTTGTGGAGAGCTTCAGTAGCTATCCCGAGGATCGTATTGGAGGAATACCCCTCCCGTGGGTGGGTCGGACTTGACGATCATCCAGAGGAAGATGACGCTGCTTTGGAGGTCTATGAAGATGACTACGACTATGTGGATGACTATGAGGATGAGTATGAAGCACCTGGAGATGAGAATCTCAAGACCTCCAAACTCTCCACCACCAATACCAGCTCCTCCCCGACCTGCACCAAGGCCCCTCTCTGAACGTAGGCCCTCTCCACCACCATTACAAAGGCCCCCCCCCCCAGATCGAATACAACCTCAGGCTCCACCACCATTACGAAGGCCCAACCTCCCAGAGCGAATACCATCTCAGGCTCCCCCAGAAAGAAGAAATTTCCAGGCCCCCCAAACCAGGCATCACGGCGGGAAAAGGGTGGCAGAGGCTCCCAGGCCTCCGCCAGGGCTCTTGTGGCCTCCTCAGAAGAGATCAAGGCCAGTAGAAGAAGCAATTGCTTCTTCTTCTGTTCCGGTAAAAATAACGCCGGTATTTGCTCACCATACTCTCTGGTTTGTCTATACTGATCGTACAAGTATGGCAATCGTAATTCAGTTAATCCACCCAAACCGACAACGCAACGGGACCCCCGGAAGGCGTCGCAAGCCATCGAGAGATCTTCCTTACATCTCCAAGTTCCTCGATTCGCTCATAAGCACCTCACCTGAGCGTGAGCTTAGTAGTACACCACCGCTTCACATTCATATCGCACACCTCCGCTACCCAATATTGTGGTTCCTCTCGCATGAGACACCTGGGCCGAGTCACTTGGCGGATCGGATTGCAAGTTGCCAGATTATAAGCCGATAGTTAAACAAGCCGAGAGCTTCTTGGGCGTTATACACTGCTTGAGGAGCCTTGGCCACAACCTGAAACTCTCGTGGTTAATATTCGAAGATTTTGGGCAGAAGCAAACGATTATTTTAATACAAGCTTAAATCTGACCAAAAGTGCGAGGGGAGACGTGAGTACTTTTAGAGCCTTCCATAAGGCTCAGAGAGCCCTTGCTTATACGACTAGGTTCAAATTGTATGTTCACGAGTGAGATCACACCTTGTTTATGCCATCAAAGACTATATGGCGAGGGGCTACCTGTATGGGATGAGTGAGCTTCATACAGCGGATTCAAGAGCCACGAAAGTCAATTATCTACTCGAAAAGGACCGTTTCATTAGTGACCCTGAGGGCTATTCGGTAAGCATTTCTTTTTGGGTTAGCCTTTGAGAAGGCTCTAACAGACCTCAGACAGGCCGCCGGCACTTCTGGGCTCCAGAAATTGTTGACGTGATATTTCTAAAGTATTACAAAGGCGACAAGATGCGTGGTGCAAAGGATCCTGATTTCGTCGATGGTATTTCTCCCTCATTCATATGCCTAGTCTGTACCGGAATCTGGTTTGTCCTCCGATGTTGGACGACTGGGAATTACATAGAAGGTTTGCACTTCAACCCGAGCCAGAATACGGATATCATGTGTAAGGCGTCTCCAGCCCTGTGAAAGGCTCCTGCTGACTTTGTCAAGTAACGTATTCTAGGATGATGGATACATGGAAGAAGAGAAATGCACTGAACCAAGAGGGCACACTAGAAGTGATACAAGGAACAATTAAAGAGAAGGTCCGCATCCCAGCCCAGTTGCACATGGTGATGGTGCTGCACGTACTAATATTGTTACAATATAGGTTGAGGAATTACGAGGGCCCAAAGAGGTGATATCAAAGGTTGGTCAGAAGGAAGACGATGCGGCGTTGGCAGCAGATATCGCGGCGTGGAGGGCTGCAAAGGCCCGTCGCAAGGCTCAGGGAGTTAGAGCTACAGTAGAGCATAGCGATGTGGACAACAATGCGGTGCCACTAGAGCTAGGTGAAAGGGTAGAGGGGCTCGGTGAATGGGTAGACGTTACACCAACGGCTTCTGAAGCCTAGCCAAGGGCATAGGAGGCATAAGCGGTAGGAGTTGCTATTTGGATATGGATAGATAAATAATTCTATTTTCTTTACGGTCTATCTGAATTCTTGTATGCTATTAAAATATTATTTTTTTGGGTTACTAAGTCCCATGGAGCCTTCTAAGCATCCCCAGGAGGTTCTCCTGAGCCCTCAGGAGAGGGAGCAGATGCTCAGGAGAGTGGGGGGAGGGTATGGGAGGGGCTCAGGAGATGGATCGGATGCTCAGGAGAGTGTAGGAGAGCTTGCGGAGTCCTCGGGAGGGCATGGGAGGGGTGAAGAGTTTTCTTAGAGGCTCAGGAGAGTGCAGGAGAGCTTGCTGAGCCCTCGGGAGGGTATGGGAGGGGTGAAGAGTTTTCTTAGTGGCTCAGGAGAGTGTAGGAGAGCTTGCGGAGTCCTCGGGAGGGCATGGGAGGGGTGAAGAGTTTTCTTAGTGGCTCAGGAGTGTGTAGGAGAGCTTGCTGAGCCCTCGGGAGGGTATGGGAGGGGTGAAGAGTTTTCTTAGTGGCTCAGGAGAGTGTAGGAGAGCTATGGGAGTCCTGAGGGAGGGCATGGGAGGGGTGAAGAGTTTTCTTAGTGGCTCAGGAGAGTGTAGGAGAGCTATGGAGTCCTCGGGAGGGTATGGGAGGGGTGGGTGCTTTTAGAGGCTCAGGAGAGTGCAGGAGAGCTTGCTGAGCCCCTGAGGCATGGGAGGGGTGGGTGCGTTTAGTGGCTCAGAGAGAGTGTAGGAGAGCTTGCTGAGATCTCGGAGGGCATGGGAGGGGTGGGTGCGTTTTTAGTGGCTCAGGAGAGTGCAGGAGAGCTTGAGTCCTCGGGAGGGCATGGGAGGGTGAAGAGTTTTCAGAGGCTCAGGAGAGTGTAGGAGAGCTTGCGGAGTCCTCGGGAGGGCATGGGAGGGGTGAAGAGTTTTCTTAGAGGCTCAGGAGAGTGCAGGAGAGCTTGCTGAGCCCTCGGGAGGGTATGGGAGGGGTGGTGCGTTTTCTGAGTGGCTCAGGAGAGTGTAGGAGAGCTTGCTGAGATCTCGGGAGGGTGCATGAGGCTAGAAGAAATCTTTTGGTGACTTAGGCGAGCCTGGGAGGGCTCGCTGAGATGTCAGGAGGGTGTGGGAGGGGTGGTGCGTTTTCTTAGTGGCACAGGAGAGTGTAGGAGGGCTCGCTTAACTCTCAGGAGGGCGTAGGAGGGGATGAGTAGTATTTTTAATAGCTCAGGAGAGCCTAGAACGGCTCGCTTAGCTCTCGGGAGGGCGTGGGATAGGTGACTAGTATTTTTAGTGGCTCAGGAGACTATAGGAGGGCTCGCCACACCCTCAAGAGGGCGTGTGAGAGGGTGGCTAGTGTTTTAAGGGCTCGGGAGAGTATAGGAGGCCTTCCTGAGCCCTTCGGAGGGTACAGGAGGAGGTTAACGGTTTTTCTATAAGCTTGGAATAGTGTCTCTGTAAATTCGTATACGTGATTATCTTACTATACAATCACTGCCGGTATGGCATAGTGCTAGCCATTGTTAGGGGATAGGAATCGTCCTCCAGATAGCATCGGAGACGTCACTGCTCGGAGCCTTCAGAGCTGTATTCTTTCTCGTGAGACCTCCCGAGAGCGCTAACGCGCTCGGGGTCTCGCGATAGCGCCTAATGCTCGAGGGCTCGCGATAGCGCCTAATGCGTCGGGGCCTCGCGATAGCGCGCAATGCATTCGGGAGGGCCTCCCGAGCCATTGCGATGTCTCTGGAGGACTAGTCGGGTGCGCTACCTTCTCCGGAGAATTAAGGTTTGACAGGTATCTCCGGAGATCTCCCATGTCTCCCGCTTCTCCCAACAAGTTGGTACAGTTTGCTGATGGAGGGTCCGCTTTTGGCTTTGCCGCTTTCTTCTTTCTCTCGACTAGCTGAAAGTCTGTTTGGGCTGGGTTGGCCGCTGCTGCTGTATTAGCCCAGGTGTTGGCTTTCCATCCTCTGACTTGGTTCTGTGCGTATCGGGGTTTGGGTGCGGGGGCCTGGGCAGCCGACTGAGGCGCTGCTTGGGGGGTGGTCTGGGGGATGGCCCGTAGAACTGGAACTGCTGGTACTGCTGGTACTGCTGGTGGGGCTGGTGGGGCCATTCTCTGTCTCTGTGGCTGTTGTGGTTGGGGTTGTTGGGGTTGTTGTTGTGGTTGTTGGTGTCGTGTTCCTTGTTGGGTTTGCTGAAGCTTGTTGACAAGGGAACCGATTGTTGAGTGCATGCTAGTGATCATTGCCGTTTGTGCTTCGATTTGGTGCTTGAGGGTATCCACTGTTCTCTTCATCGTGGTTGTGATTTCCTCGATTTGACCCAACCTGTCGGAGGGTGATTCGATCCGTAGTATTGCGTGCCTGATTGCCCATGTGATGTAATTCAGGTCTGGCTGATTGTGGGACTCCTGAGGGACAATGCTTTCACCGATGTATTCCCTGCTGGGTTGGTATGGTTCGTTGTAGTGATGGTCTTGCGCATAGGTAGATGCGAATCCTTCAAGGTTGAGGTTCTGGGTCTGATCCTCTTGTGGGGGAGGGGCTGTTGCCTGAGTTTGGGTAAGAAACCCCGAGATCGAGGCTTGTGACATGATTGAATGCCCTGTTCTCCTGGGAGCGTACAGGGTCGTTTCTGATAAATTCCTTTTCCTTCCTTTCGGAAGCTCGAGGCTTGAAAATTCGTCGCTTGAAGCCAGTTTTCCTAAATCTTCCTTCGCTTAAAACAATAACAACGCGACCGTACGGCCAAATAACAAAATGGCTTCGCCTAGTATGATATACTAGGGTGAACCGTTACGCGAGAATAAAAGAATAAAAAATAAAATATCCGATAGTAATAATTGTTCGTAGCGAGGTTTACCGAGCGTTCAAAATACAAGAGGTTGCGTGAAGAGAAAAGGAAAGGAAGAGAAACAAGGTGCAAACGGAAGACAGGACCCTTTATATAACCGAATAATCCCTGTTCGAAGATGACTCATAACCGAACCGTATAGAAACACATAGAAACCCATATGACTCATTCTCCGACCGTTGTCACCACACTTCTCTTCACGCCACAACACCTCGTTCTATTACCTGTCGCGACGCCGTAACACCTTAGCACATCATTCATCATGGCTTGGAAAGCGGAAGGGGCATTGCAAAGACCAAATGGCATCACATTGTACTGATACAGGCCATAGCGGGTTCTGAAAGCGGTTTTCCACTCATCACCTTCTGCTATCCTGATCAGATTGAAGCCATTCTTCAAGTCTAGCTTTGTGAAGATCCGGGCCTGGAACAATCTCTCCCTGAGTTCACTCATTATTGGGAGCGGGTACTTGTCTTTGACAGTAACCTTGTTCAGTCCTCTATAATCAACACAAATCCTCAATGTTCCATCTTTCTTGGGCACAAATAGGATGGGTGCGGCCGCTGGGCTGCTTGATCTTGAGATCTTTCCGGTTGCTAGCTCTTTCTCTAGGTATTCCCGGAGGGCCTTCAACTCTTGAGTGGAGCAGGAGTACAGCGGACCAAATGGTGGTTTTTCGCCCGGTAGAATCTTGATCTTCAGATCATTGGAGGTGTGAGCCGGTAGCTCATCAGCTCTCTCCCTACTGGCGAGTTGCGCCCATTCTTGATACTGCTCGGGCATCCTCAGTGCCACATTATCTCCTTTCTCATCATGCCAAATTGTTGCCACTATTTGGTAGACCTCTTCTTCCTCCATCATCTGGTAGATAGAGATAGGTTCTACTGTGACCGCCGCTGGGAGACAATTCTGCTTGCAGTAGTCACTCCTCCAGTTTATGGTATTGAGCTCCCAGTTGATGTCCGGGTTATGCTGTCTTGCCCAAGCAATTGGCAAACCGCTATTCCTGTCTCTAGAGTAGCCACTTCCACCGGAGTGTTTCTTTATGGTTTCCCATGCTCATGGAAGCGGATGAGTGTAATACTGTCCGCTTCCCATCATGACATCTCCCTGAGCATCATACATCGTCAAAGGGGTGTCTCGCCGCACTAAGGGGATTCTCTTTGCTCTGACAAACTCTAGGTTTAGGATAGCTCCTGTACACCCGGTGTCAAAGAGGAACCTTCCTTGGGCTTCTCCCTTCTTGTTTTTTACTGTCCATGATAGTTTGGCTTCCAATATAGGTCTTTTGCCGTGTATTGGTAGCTCCGGAAGCTTCTCTTCCATCTTTCTGCGCTTGGTAGCGGGTTCTGAGCTTGTTTCTCTCGGTCTCTTCTCCATTGCTAATGGCTTTTTGTATGGGCACTACTAAGATCCGGAGATCTGTTGGTTCTATTCCCAAGCGGTGACTTATAGCAATAAGGTATGATAGTGTTTGAATTGTCTGAAACTGTGGTACTCTGTGACTGGGTATAATTGGGGGTCTCGAGTATGTACTGTCAAGCAGTTTCGGCTCTTAAAGCCATCCTCAGCATACTTTGGTAGCAAATAGGCGGAAACAAAATCATAATATATTTTTTGAGAAACAAACAAGATAAAAAATAGCTAGTAAACATAGACCTCTTTACAGACATTCAAAGCCAAAGTATTTCCTCATCTGAACCGGCTCCCGGTTCTAAGACAAAGTTCTCTGGAACTTCCGGGGCTTCTGGGAGTACAACAAGTGGTTCTTCTACCGCAACAGCGGCCACTTTAGCTTTCTTCTGAGAGCTGTTCCTTCCTGAACCTCTCTTCCGCTTTTGTACTCTCACCGCTGCCACCTTGACTACTGTAGGTTCCTTTGACCAACAGTCTTGCCATTTATGTCTGGACTTGCCGCACTATTTGCACAAGTCAGTCTATGTATCCTCTGATGGGATACCGGAAGGTCTTACCTTCAAGCATACTTCTGCTTTTCTTCTTTCTTCTAGGATATCCGAAGGGATACCTTTTAACTCCACAGCTTTGTCTTTGGTGCCGGGGGTTTGCCCGGGGCCTCGCCTAGGAGCTTGCCCGGCAGCAGAGGAGCGGGAGGATTCCTCTCTAGCCCTGGGGCGGCGGTCTTTCTCCTCACTGGGGGTTTTCTTGGTCTTGGGTGCTTTGGCCGAGACCTGGTACCGCTCATGAGTGTGCCCCAGTTCCCTGAGGGCAGCTATCCGCTCCATGAGGGTTTTAGGCTTGGGGGTAAAGAGAGCCCAACTCAAGCCTAGGTCTGGTAGGAGAGATCCGGAGATCTTGTCATCAAATACCGATCCTTCATAGCCGGTCTTCCACATCAACTGAATGATCCCATTCAAGAAGGAGTCTATTCCTCCCTGCTGGGTGTGGGTAAGGTTCTCCCACTGGGAGACTGCATCATCCCTAGAGATGGCTTCACCGAAGGCCGCCCTGAAAGCGTCCACAAAGGAGCTCCATCTCTTCCATCTTCCATCCAGCCTTACTGGCCTTCTAGGCGGCAGCGGGGATGCTCCAACTTGGGGCATCATAATGGGGACGGTTCTGGGCCTGGATTTGACCGGGAATCCGGCAAAGGGTCCAGCTCTCGGCTGCATGTGTCTTGTGGCCGCCCTGGAGGAGGTTCTGGAGGGCGCAGCCGGGGTTTCTGGCCTTGCCACAGTGAGTCTTCCCTCACTGAGGGCCTTCTGGATCTCTTGGATGAAGTTGGGTGGGATCACCGGATTTGACCACTCAATCTCCATCTCATCCGCCTGTAGGTCATCCCGGTGGGCGTACTTCTGGAGCTCGGTATGTGCCAGCTCCACCTGGCTTTGCATGTAGGTATAGGCTTGCCTTATGAGCGATGACTCCGCTTCCTGGCGCTCTTGGACCATGGCGAGGGTGTAGTACACCTGGGACATCTGTTCCTGCATGGCATGCTGTAGGTATCGCTGGGCTTCAAGGTTGAAGTCCTTGAGGGTGACCTCGTCCGAGTCTTGCCAGGCTGGTTCACAGCCCGGAATCCATTTCTGCAAGGCAGTCCTGGGCTTGAGGATGAGTTGTTGTTGCTCTGAAGCATCCAGATTTAGATCGGTAGGCTTCCATTCAATATGGAGCCGGGGTTCTGGTGCAGTGAGGAAGGACATTTTCTTGGTAGGAAGAAAGAATGTAATCTGTAAGGTGATTGGAACCTTAAGATTATAATGTAACGGGGGTCCTAGACTACTAGAGTGTAATAGAATAGAGACGGCCGGAGCAGAATAGAAATCAGGTTACAGGTTCAAAATTCTTCTCGGTAGAACTTAGAAGAATCTTAAGGCTCTTGCTTCTGCTTGCCGATAGGTCTGAGGATGGAAACTGGAGAACTAATGGGCGGGAATGAAGCTGAGTACTTATACTCAAAGCCTTCTATTTCTCTGCTCCAAGTTCTCCTACTAAGTTCGGTGGGACTGAGTTCGGTCTTACAAACATTCACGCTACCCCGCTTTCCTTTAAGCGCCAGCAGGAGTTTCCAAGACCTTCAGTGCTACCCTTAGTCAAAGCCTGTAGGTAATCTGCCGCTTGGTTGTCACACAACCTCTGCCTGCAGAATTAACCGGCTTTAGTTGCTGTAGAGCTCATAGCTTATTGTAGGCTTCCCAGGCAGAGTGCTAGCGCTATAGCGGAACTTCTACTGCTCAGAGGATACAGAGGGTCGCCGGGCAATCAGAGTCCTACTCTGGCCGGCCTTCTAGTCAGTCAGCAAGGCATAGACTCGTCAGTCTGTCCTTCTGTGAATAGACCCTCTTCCTAGTCACCGGAATATGGTTACACTTGCAGCTGGTGGCGATCCACACTGCAGGTACCTGTATGTCACCGGGTACTGGCTTCTATCAATAACTCTCAGCATATAGCGGGCCCTGGTTAGCATGCTCTCATGCCATCCAGTTAGAATGGCTCCGTTATAGGCGGGGAAGCTTCCTGCCAGCAAGACGTGCACCGGCGGGCACAGGGGGGGGGAGAGCTTGGATTTCCACGATTTCGATGGAGTCAGAAGAGTCAGAAGTGTTAGAAGAGTGATTGTCAGGCTCCTTTCCAAAGACGAAAGTCCCCTCCGGAGGCGTGGCTTGTGCATGCCTGGCACGGTAAAAATGGAAGGGGCAGCTTCTTGCTCCCTTCCTTCTGCTGACCGGCCCGGCATTATGCTCCGGCCCGGCATCTTCCCCTCCATCACCGTCATTTTCCTGCCCGTCCTGAGGCTGTACCTCAGCGGGCGGACTCTCCGCAGGTTCGTCCCGTACCATCTGTCTAACAACGCATCATAGGCATTAGTAGGCATGCTGACGACTGACTTGGGCAATTATTCTGACTTACACCCTCGATTTTTTCCACCTCTGAGCTGAGGCAGCTAGCTGTGAGGTCCTTGCCGGCGTTTTGGGGCTGAATTCTTTAGGCGTGAACGTCTTGGGGCCAAAGCCTTCTGACTCGGAGGAAGGACTTTGGCGGGGACTTTGGCGGGGACTTTGAGGGGGATCTACTAGAGTGTAATAGAATAGAGGCGGCGAACAGAATAGAAATCAGGTTACAGGTTCAAGATTCTTCTCGCTAGAACTTAGAATAATCTTAAGGCTCTTGCTTCTGCTTCGATAGGTCTGAGGATGGAAACTGGAGAACTAATGGGCGGGAATGAAGCTGAGTACTTATACTCCAAAGCCTTCGATTCTCTGCTCCAAGTTTTTCCCACTAAGTTCCGGTGGACTGAGTTCCGGTGCTTGCAAACATTCCACCGCTACCCCGCTTTCCTTTAAGCGCCAGCAGCTGGTTTCAAGACCTTCAGTGTCACCCTTAGTCAAAGCCTTTGGGTAATCTGCCGCTTGGTTGTCACACAACCCCTGCCTGCAGGATTGACCGGCTTTAGTCGCTGTAGAGCTCATAGCTTATTGTAGGCTTCCCAGGCAGAGTGCTAGCGCTATAGCGGCACTTCTAATGCTCAGAGGATACAGAGGGTCGCCGGGCAATCAGAGTCCTACTCTGGCCGGCCTTCTAGTCAGTCAGCAAGGCATAGACTCGTCAGTCTGTCCTTCTGTGAATAGACACTCTTCCTAGTCACCGGAATATGGTTACTCTTGCAGCTGGTGGCGATCCACACTGCAGGTACCTGTATGTCACCGAGTACTGGCTCCTAACAATAACTCTCAGCATATAGCGGGCCCTGGTTAGCATGCTCTCATGCCATCCAGTTAGAATGGCTCCGTTATACTACTCCCCTCTTCCAGGATCTTGGTCACCGAGATCAGGTAACTACGATTCTATTATTTTTATATGACAAAGAAATTCGAGTGAGAAGGAAAATGTAATGGAGACTTCTACCCAAGAGATCTCTTGTCTCTAGGTTTCTTGGGATACCTCTGATGAAAATCTCGGAGGGCTTCTTCAGCACTCTTCCGGAGATGTTCCCAAGGTTCCCATGTAGCGTCTTCATTCTCAAACCCTTCCCACAAGACCAAGTACTCCACCCTTTGCCTCTTTCTGTTGACCCGGCTGTCTGCTACTTCCCGGACAGTCCAATTCTCCTCTCCTCCAATCTCTTCAGGTTCCGGCGGGGCAACCCTTCTCTCTAAATCCGATGGTATCCTGTAGGGTTCTAGGAGAGAGACATGAAAGACCGGGTGGATTCCCATCTGGGGAGGAAGAGAGAGCCGGTTGGCACGGGTGCCCACGGCTTCAATGACCTTGAAAGGTCCCATCTTCTTCTGATCCAGCTTGTTCATTGGCCGCTTTGTTTGCACATTGCGCCGGTCTAACATTACTTCATCTCCAGGCTTGATTTCCGGAGGTGCCAGGGCATGTTTATCATACCACCGGGCCATCCTAAGCCTAGCCTTCCCCAGGCTGGCGTTCATAGCCTGCCATATAGATTCCCATTGAGAGATCATGACCTCGCTTGCTGGGTTGTTCCATTCCACACCCTCCTTGGGGGCCGGCCAGTTAGTCCTGGGTTCATATCCATAGTTGGCATAGAAAGCCGATACTTTGGTAGACTCAGAGACCGCCGAGTTGTATGCATACTCTGCCAGTGGCAAGAGGTCCGCCCAGTCATCCTGTTGATATGAGCAGTAACTTCTCAAGTAGTGCTCCAGGGTCTGGTTAACTCTTTCTGTTTGGCCGTCCGTTTGGGGGTGGAAAGAGGTGGACATCTTCAGCTTCACATTCAGTAGGGTCATGAGAGATTGCCAAAAATGAGAGATGAACTTGCTGTCTCTGTCCGAGACTATGTCATCAGGTAGCCCATGTAGTCTCCAGATTTCCTTCAGGAACAGTTTGGCCAAATCTTCCGTCTTATTGAGGGTAGGAAGCGGGATGTAGTGAGCCATCTTTGAAAAGCGGTCCACTATTACCCAGATCTTCGTGTACCCTCTAGACTCCGGCAATCCCACAATGAAGTCCATAGAGATAGATGTCCAAGGCCGATAGGGTATCTCCAAGGGTTGGAGCATACCAAACTTCTTATGTCTAGAGGTCTTATTCCTCTGGCAGCTATCACAGCTCCGGACATATTCCTCAACATCTTTATCCATGTTGGGCCAAAAGAAGTTGTTTCTTATCCGCTCTAGTGTCTTGAATTGGCCGAAATGACCAGCCACTTTAGAGTCATGGGACTCGGACATTATCTCTTTCTGTAGGGCCTTGTCATTGGGGATGTACCACCGGTTCTTGAAGAAGATGAGACCATCCTGGGCTGATAGGTTCTGGTCCAGGTTGGGTTTCCTTTCAACCAAGGAGCGGAGCAAGTCTTGCCAGTTCCTGTCTTGTTTAGCTGCCGCAGAATGGCTCCAAGAACAGAGATTGCAATTGATTGATCCTAACACGCTGCTAGCTTAGCAGGATCCAATACTAATTGCCCTGGTCTGAAAAACATCTGTGGCTCGGCTGCAGAGGTTCACCCCCTCCGTAAGGCGGTGATCCCAGCAGCGCCTTGACAGTCGTCAGTCTTGCCATTCCTATCTCTGGTCTGTAGACAACTTTGAAGTTGTAGCCTCGAGGTCCTCGGACCATCTAGCTTGCCGTCTAGTGAGAACCTTGGTAGAATTGAAGTACTCCAAGGTCTTGTAGTCTGTGAAAACCGTGATCTCATGCTCACAAGATTTCAGCATATGCTCCCATTCCCGGAAACAGGCTACAATAGCGCCCATTTCCTTATCATGAATGTCATAATTGATCTCAGCAGGGTTGAATTTCTTTGACATAAAAGCTACCGGATGTAGCCTTTCATCTTCACCATACTGAGAGAGCGCCGCACCTTTGGCAAAGTCACTGGCATCAGTTTCAACCACTGTTCTCTTAGCGGGGTCGAAGTGGGCAAGGATAGGAGCGCTAGTGAATCTCTCTTTGAGTTCCTCAAAGGCCTGTTCACAAGCTGCGGTCCAATACCATTTCTTGTCTCCTCCGGTAAGGTCAGTCAATGGTTTGCATACCTTACTAAAGCCATCGATGAAGCGGCGATAGAAGTTAGCAAATCCGAGGAATGCCTGTACTCCTTTGACATTCTGAGGTACTGGCCATTCCCTGACTGCCTCCACCTTGTCTTCCGACATCGATACTCCTTTTTCTGAGAGATGGTAGCCAAGGTATTCTACTTCTCGGACATGGAATGAACTTTTACTCAATGAGATATTGAGATTTGCCTCATGAAGTTTCTGAAGAACCTTCTTGACCAGTTTCTCATGTTCTTCCTCTGTCTCCGAGTAGATGAGGATATCGTCAATGTAGACAATCACTCCTTCATCCAGTAGTTCCCTCAAGACATCATTCATCATGGCTTGGAAAGCGGAAGGGGCATTGCAAAGACCAAATGGCATCACATTGTACTGATACAGGCCATAGCGGGTTCTGAAAGCGGTTTTCCACTCATCACCTTCTGCTATCCTGATCAGATTGAAGCCATTCTTCAAGTCTAGCTTTGTGAAGATCCGGGCCTGGAACAATCTCTCCCTGAGTTCACTCATTATTGGGAGCGGATACTTGTCTTTGACAGTAACCTTGTTCAGTCCTCTATAATCGACACAAATCCTCAATGTTCCATCTTTCTTGGGCACAAATAGAATGGGTGCTGCCGCTGGGCTGTTTGATCTTGAGATCTTTCCGGTTGCTACCTCTTTCTCTAGGTATTCCCGGAGGGCCTTCAATTCTTGAGTCGAGCAGGAGTACAGCGGACCAAATGGTGGCTTTTCGCCTGGTAGGATCTTGATTTTCAGATCATTCGAGGTGTGAGCCGGTAGCTCATCAGCTCTCTCCCTACTGGCGAGTTGCGCCCATTTCTGGTACTGCTCGGGCATCTTCAGTGCCACATTATCTTCTTTCTCATCATGCCAAATGGTTGCCACTATTTGGTAGACCTCTTCTTCCTCCATCATCTGGTAGATAGAGATAGGTTCTACTGTGACCGCCGCTGGGAGACAATTCTGCTTGCAGTAGTCACTCCTCCAGTTTATGGTATTGAGCTCCCAGTTAATATCCGGGTTATCTTTGTCTTGCCCAAGCAATTGGCAAAATCTATTCCTGCCTCTAAAGTAGCCACCTCCCACGGAGTGTCTCCTTATGATTCCCCATCTTCGTATGGGCGGATGAGTGTAATACTGTCCGCTTCCCATCATGACATCTCCTGAGCATCGTACATTGTTAAAGGGGTGTCTCGCCGCACTAAGGATTCTCTTTGCTCTGACAAACTCTAGGTTTAGGATAGCTCCTGTACACCCGGTGTCAAAGAGGAACCTTCCTTGGGTTTCTCCCTTCTTGTTTTTTACTGTCCATGACAGCTTGGCTTCCAATATGGGCCTTTTGCCGTGTATTGGCAGCTCCGGAAGCTTTTCTTCCATCTTTCTGCGCTTGGTAGCGGATTCTGAGCTTGTTTCTCTGGTTCTTTTCTCCATTGCTAATGGTTCTTGTGTGGGCACTACTAAGATCCGGAGATCTGTTGGTTCTATTCCCAAGCGGTGACTTATAGCAATAGGATATGATAGTGTGATTTCTAAAACTGTGGTACTCTGTGTTGGGGTATAGTTGGGGTTCTCGAGTATGTACCGACCAGCAGTTTCGGCTCTTAAAGCCATCCTCAGCATACTTTTGGTAGCGAATTTGTAGGAACACAATCAAAAATTTTTATTTAACGAAACAAACAAAATTTGAAAAAATAACTAGTAAACATAGACTTGTTTTAACAGACATTCAAAGCCAAAGTATTTCCTCGTCTGAAGCCGCACCCGGTTCTAAGACAAAGTTCTCTGTAACTTCCGGGGCTTCTGGGAGTACAACAAGTGGTTCTTCTACCGCAACAGCGGCCACTTTAGCTTTCTTCTGAGAGCTGTTCCTTCCGGAACCTCTCTTCCGCTTTTGTACTCTCATTGCTGCCACCTTGACTACCGTAGGTTCCTTTGACCAACAGTCTTGCCATTTATGTCTGGACTTGCCGCACTATTTGCACAAGTCAGTCTATGTATCCTCTGATGGGATACCGGAAGGTCTTACCTTCAAGCATACTTCTGCTTTTCTTCTTTCTTCTAGGATATCAGAAGGATACCTTTTAACTCCACAGCTTTGTCTTTGGTGCGGGGGTTTGCCGGGGCCTCGCCTAAGCTTGCCCGGCAGCAGAGGGCGGGAGGATTCTCTCTAGCCCTGGGCGGCGGTCTTTCTCTCCTCACTGGGGTTTTCTTGGTCTTGGGTGCTTTGGCGAGACCTGGTACGCTCATGAGTGTGCCCCAGTTCCCTGAGGGCAGCTATCCGCTCCATGAGGGTTTTAGGCTTGGGGGTAAAGAGAGCCCAACTCAAGCCTAGGTCTGGTAGGAGAGATCCGGAGATCTTGTCATCAAATACCGATCCTTCATAGCCGGTCTTCCACATCAACTGAATGATCCCATTCAAGAAGAGTCTATTCCTCCTGCTGGGTGTGGGTAAGGTTCTCCCACTGGGAGACTGCATCATCCCTAGAGATGGCTTCACCGAAGGCAGCCCTGGCGTCCACAAAGGAGCTCCATCTCTTCCATCTTCCATCCAGCCTTACTGGCCTTCTAGGCGGCAGCGGGGATGCTCCAACTTGGGGCATCATAATGGGGAGCAGTTCTGGGCCTGGATTTGACGGGAATCCGGCAAGGGTCCAGCTCTCGGCTGCATGTGTCTTGTGGCACGCCCTGGAGGAGGTTCTGGAGGCGCAGCGGGTTTCTGGCCTTGCCACAGTGAGTCTTCCCTCACTGAGGGCCTTCTGGATCTCTTGGATGAAGTTGGGTGGGATCACCGGATTTGACCACTCAATCTCCATCTCATCCGCCTGTAGGTCATCCCGGTGGGCGTACTTCTGGAGCTCGGTATGTCTTGCTCCACCTGGCTTTGCATGTAGGTATAGGCTTGCCTTATGAGCGATGACTCCGCTTCCTGGCGCTCTTGGACCATGGCGAGGGTGTAGTACACCTGGGACATCTGTTCCTGCATGGCATGCTGTAGGTATCGCTGGGCTTCAAGGTTGAAGTCCTTGAGGGTGACCTCGTCCGAGTCTTGCCAGGCTGGTTCACAGCCCGGAATCCATTTCTGCAAGGCAGTCCTGGGCTTGAGGATGAGTTGTTGTTGCTCTGAAGCATCCAGATTTAGATCGGTAGGCTTCCATTCAATATGGAGCCGGGGTTCTGGTGCAGTGAGGAAGGACATTTTCTTGGTAGGAAGAAAGAATGTAATCTGTAAGGTGATTGGAACCTTAAGATTATAATGTAACGGGGTCCTAGACTACTAGAGTGTAATAGAATAGAGACGGCCGGAGCAGAATAGAAATCAGGTTACAGGTTCAAAATTCTTCTCGGTAGAACTTAGAAGAATCTTAAGGCTCTTGCTTCTGCTTGCCGATAGGTCTGAGGATGGAAACTGGAGAACTAATGGGCGGGAATGAAGCTGAGTACTTATACTCCAAAGCCTTCTATTTCTCTGCTCCAAGTTCTCCTACTAAGTTCCGGTGGGACTGAGTTCCGGTGCTTGCAAACATTCCACCTACCCGCTTTCCTTTAAGCGCCAGCAAGTTTTAAGACCTTCAGTGCTACCCTTAGTCAAAGCCTGTAGGTAATCTGCCGCTTGGTTGTCACACAACCTCTGCCTGCAGAATTAACCGGCTTTAGTTGCTGTAGAGCTCCTAACTTATTGTAGGCTTCCCAGGCAGAGTGCTAGCGCTATAGCGGCACTTCCAATGCTCAGAGGATACAGAGTGTCGCCGGGCAATCAGAGTCCTACTCTGGCCGGCCTTCTAGTCAGTCAGCAAGGCATAGACTCGTCAGTCTGTCCTTCTGTGAATAGACCCTCTTCCTAGTCTCCGGAATATGGTTACACTTGCAGCTGGTGGCGATCCACACTGCAGGTACCTGTATGTCACCGGGTACTGGCTTCTACCAATAACTTTCAGCATATAGCGGGCCCTGGTTAGCGTGCTCTCATGCCATCCAGTTAGAATGGCTCCGTTATAGGCGGGGAAGCTTCCTGCCAGCAAGACGTGCACCGGCGGGCACAGGGGGGGGGAGAGCTTGGATTTCCACGATTTCGATGGAGTCAGAAGAGTCAGAAGTGTTAGAAGAGTGATTGTCAGGCTCCTTTCCAAAGACGAAAGTCCCATCCGGAGGGAACGTGGCTTGTGCATGCCTGGCACGAGCGGTAAAAATGGAAGGGGCAGCTTCTTGCTCCCCTTCCTTCTGCTGACCCGGCCCCGGCCCGTGATTATGCTGCTCCGGCCCGGCATCTTCCCCTCCATCACCGTCATTTTCCTGCCCGTCCTGAGGCTGTACCTCAGCGGGCGGACTCTCCGCAGGTTCGTCCCGTACCATCTGTCTAACAACGCATCATAGGCATTAGTAGGCATGCTGACGACTGACTTGGGCAATTATTCTGACTTACACCCTCGATTTTTTCCACCTCTGAGCTGAGGCAGCTAGCTGCGCGGGGGTCCTTGCCGGCGTTTTGGGGGCTGAATTCTTTGGCGTAGACGTCTTGGGGCCAGAAGCCTTCTGACTCGGAGGAAGGGACTTTGGCGGGGACTTTGGCGGGGACTTTGACGGGGACCTGGGAGGGGTTTTCCCAGTCGATCTCGGTGCCGGCGTTTGGCTGGAAGTGTAACGGGGGTCCTAGTCTACTAGAGTGTAATAGAATAGAGACGGCCGGAGCAGAATAGAAATCAGGTTACAGGTTCAAGATTCTTCTCGCTAGAACTTAGAATAATCTTAAGGCTCTTGCTTCTGCTTCGATAGGTCTGAGGATGGAAACTGGAGAACTAATGGGCGGGAATGAAGCTGAGTACTTATACTCCAAAGCCTTCGATTCTCTGCTCCAAGTTTTTCCCACTAAGTTCCGGTGGACTGAGTTCCGGTGCTTGCAAACATTCCACCGCTACCCCGCTTTCCTTTAAGCGCGAGCAGGGGTTTCCAAGACCTTCAGTGTCACCCTTAGTCAAAGCCTTTGGGTAATCTGCCGCTTGGTTGTCACACAACCCCTGCCTGCAGGATTGACCGGCTTTAGTCGCTGTAGAGCTCATAGCTTATTGTAGGCTTCCCAGGCAGAGTGCTAGCGCTATAGCGGCACTTCTAATGCTCGAGAGGATACAGAGTCGTAGGGCAATCAGAGTCCTACTCTGGCCGGCCTTCTAGTCAGTCAGCAAGGCATAGACTCGTCAGTCTGTCCTTCTGTGAATAGACACTCTTCCTAGTCACCGGAATATGGTTACTCTTGCAGCTGGTGGCGATCCACACTGCAGGTACCTGTATGTCACCGAGTACTGGCTCCTAACAATAACTCTCAGCATATAGCGGGCCCTGGTTAGCATGCTCTCATGCCATCCAGTTAGAATGGCTCCGTTATAGGAAGTACTCTGACCAGATGCCTTCCCGTTCCTCGATCTCTTGTTGGGAAGCTCCTCCTCCTTGTCGTCGTCGTCGTCGTCGTTGCCGTCGTCTTCCTCGTCATCTTCCTCGTCATCTTCCTCGTCCTCATCCTCATCCTCCCCTTCCTCTTCCTCTTCCTCTCCCTCTTCCTCTTCCTCTTCCTCTTCCTCTTCCTCTTCCTCTTCCTCTTCCTCTTCCTCTTCCTCTTCCTCTTCCTCTTCCTCTTCCTCCACTTCCTCTCGCTGCTTGCCCTTCCCGGCATTTTTCTTTGCAGGGCTTCCAGAGATTTGCCCAGCCTTGCTCCTATTGCCGAGATTTTGGACGAGGTAGGCCCTGCCAGTTCATCTTCCTCATCTTTGTCATATTCGGGCACTCTCGTCCTCTGTCGATGATCTCGGGCCTTTTTCTCTTCCCTGTTGCCCAGGAATTTCCCTGCTTCTCTTCAGTAAAGCCCGACGACCTCCGGTCAATCCGCAGTTGATTGTCCATCAGAGTCTCCCAGTCTCCCATGAAGTATGGGTACAGGCTTGGGGGGGGGGGGTCTGCTTCCCGTTAATATCCTTCTCGTGGTAGACAACCTGGAGGCGGAGGCAGGGCAAATCTCCGCAGGCACTTAGCCAGACCCGGACGTCCTTATCGTTGAGCAGGAAGATTGCCTGCAAGATGCTGGGACGGGAGATGCAGCCCTCACGAGCCCGACCTTTGGGAATCTTTAAATCGAGCACAAGTGCCCCAATCAGGTGACGAATTGCCAGATGCACCTGATCTTCATCTGTACCGCGGACGTCCGAATCTAGCTGCGACAATTTGACCATCCTAACCACCTCGGAGAGATATGGGCCCGGGAGGGAGCTGTAGGTAAGGAAGGGATGCGACAAAAGTTCTAGGCGTCCAATTGGGCATATCCCAAACCTTCCGGCGTCGGCCGTGCACCTCCTTACCCTTCTCGAACCTTACTTTGGGCAATTTCTCGTAGCGGTAGCATGTCGGGTAGCAGTGGGTAGCGCCCCAGGCGGTCGACTAGAATCTGACTCCCAGGTCTGCTTTGGGCTCTGCGAGTAAAAGCTCGTCAATTTCCACCTCCTCCTCTTCCTCCTCCACCCCCACCGGCTCCTCCTGCGCTTCTTCCTCTGCCTGCTTCTCGTTCCTGCGCTGCTTTCCCTTCTTCCCCGTCCTATTCCTGCTCCGGCTCCCAGACGCTTCCTCCGCCGGGGGTTCCTGGGGTTCCTGGGCTAATTCCTCGTCATCTTCCGAGGGCAGGAATTCGTACATGTCAGGGTCGTACTCCTCCTCCTCCGGCAAGGGGTCGTGGGCAATCTTCGTCCTTTTCCTCCCCGGACTTGGTGCAGGCTCCGAGGGCCCATCTGCTCGTCCTTTGCCCTTGTTCTTTTTTATATTCGCTCTGGCCGCCGCCATGCTGGCCGCCTTCTGCTGCTTCTTGGTCTTTGCTAGGTGATTTGCCCTCGCTAGGTTGAACCTAGCCTTGTCATTTGCCGACTTTCGACGGCATAGATCGCAGAGCAGAGAGCTGATGGAGACGTCGACCAAGATGCCTTGCATCGTGATCTTATCGCCTTCTTGCTTTCGGCGGTGGTGGTATAGGGGCCAGGGCTCATGGCTGAGCAAGAGCCTTCGTCTTCTTCCCACTGGGCGGTGATCGGAGGTCTTGCTGGCAATTCCATTGTTGATGAAGAAGTCGTCGAATCCCTCATAGCCTCCCATTCTTGGCGTGAAGCCCATGATGGATCTGATGGTGGTGATATTGAGGGTGGGCAAGTCGGCATACCCTAAGCAGGCGTTAGACAATGATCAAAGGGCGGGAATAGGACAAGGAAGAGGGCGGGGAATCTGACGAGGAGGAGGGCGAGAATCTGACGAGGAGGAGGGCGGAATTCGAGGAAGGCGGCGAATTCGACGAGGAGGAGGACGGGAATACGACGAGGAGGAGGACGGGAATAGGACGGAGAAGAGGGAATCAGCGATTGTCATACCTGCTGCAGGCACTCCGCCTTCGGCACATGCAATATCCACGCATCGGCTTTCTTCGCTCTCAACCGGGATTTCCCAGGAGATGATGGTGAGGGTGGGGCCGACTTGGGTGCTTGCGGATTGGCAGGCTTCTTTGACCCGGACTTTGACTTGGGCATTTTGAGCGCTCTGGATGATTGACGGCGAACGAGTACTGTGGGAATAGTGAAGGCTGGATAAAGGACGGGAGAGCCTGAGCCTGATGAAAGGACGGAGGATTCGGTTCCTTATATAGAACAAAGAGCACGACCGGAAGGATACAGACATCAGCAAACTCTGGTATTCCTCAGGGCGCAGAGCCTACGCCCTGGGCGCCACGGACGCCAGGCGCCGCCAGGGCAGAGTGCTGCTGCCAGGCGTCGCCAGGGCAGATCGCTCGCGCCTGGCGTCGCCACAGCAGGTGCCTCCGCCAGGCGTCGCCACAGCATGATGCCCGCCAGGCGTCGCCAGGGCATAATCTTCGCGCCAGGCGTTCCAGGAGCATAATCTTCGCACCAGGCGTTCCAGGGCATAATGCTCGCACCAGCGATGCTATTACGCGCCCAGCGCCTCCAGAGCAGTATGTTCCTCTCTGCAGCACCAGAGCGCATCATCGTCTATGTACTCCTTTCGCTCCAAGCAGAGCACTCGCTCCAAGCAGAGCACTCGCTCCAAACAGAGCCTTCCCTGGCAGATCTTCGCTTCCTAGCATTAGCAGAGCACTGCCCTAGCAGAGCACTCGCCCACCAGAGCACTTCGCCCACCAGAGCACTCGCTTCCACCAGAGCACTTCGCTTCCTAGCAGAGCACTCGCCTCCTAGCAGAGCACTTCGCCTTAGCAGAGCACTTCGCCTTCCTAGCAGAAAGACTCTCGCTTCCTAGATTAGCAGAGCACTCGCTTCCTAGCAGAGCACTTCGCCCAAGCAGTACCTAATAGTCCTAATGAGCTTTTTTTTTGCGCCACACGCTACTATCTACAGAGTGCTCCTAGCGATATCACATACATCTATAGAAAGCACTCCAAAGAATGCCTTCTCCGCGATCTTCTAGGCGCTGCTGCACCTTCACGCTGCCAGCACGCCCCAAGAATGCCGATCGCCCTGAGAGCACCCGGCGATGCTTTTCTGCCATGGCACGCCTGGGGTATGCCTCTGCGCCTGGATAACGATCAACAAATGAATCTCCGCCCAGGACTGGTAACGAATCACGGACGCTGCCGGTGCTCGCCAGGAGACAACGCCAGCGCCTGACAGCACTCTCGCCACTAATATCTGCGCCAGGAGATCAAATCATAACGAGCTGCTCTCCAGGCGCCACCAGAACATATCCTCACGCCAGAGAGCACTTCGTCAGTGCTTATTCTGCGCCAGGAGAGCATTCTCACCGAGATGCTCGCCAGACACCACAGGAGCATATCGCCACGCCAAGACACTCTTGTCAACAAGGTTTTCAAGAGATATTGCCCACATCCGAGAGCACCATGGCCGCTTTCATAGCACTGACCAATGCTCAGAGAGCTGCGGAAATATCTTTGATAATACTATTCAAGGTGGGACATCCCCACTTAGACCCATATGAATTGATACGCTTTTCAAAGGCGAGGTAGGCATCGCCAGCCTCTCAAACGATATCTCACGCAGTATTCTTCACGCTGAACGGTCAGTCGCGAATACTGATACGAGCACTGTCGCAGTATACTGGAGATGGCTACCAAACCTTTGGCGATGGCGATGATTCTGCCGATTCGTGAAA
Source organism: Morchella sp. 2018-W38C (assembly GCA_024713705.1). Classification (NCBI taxonomy): domain Eukaryota; kingdom Fungi; phylum Ascomycota; class Pezizomycetes; order Pezizales; family Morchellaceae; genus Morchella; species Morchella sp. 2018-W38C. The sequence goes on along the minus strand of JAMJEX010000025.1, from coordinate 839,044 downwards.
GGCATTTAAGCCTTGAGGTTTAGGCCACAGACGGCTCGCCTGAAAAGCTCAATGCCCCTGCCTAAGAAGCACTCCGCGCGAGCTTGTTGGAAATCATTTCCATGCATAAGCAGCATTATGCTGGTGGAGCGAGCTTGCTGGATAACAGACTCGATACTGAGCGTCAAACTCACCTCTTTCCATCCGTGACGCATGCATTTCAGCAGAATCCATTACCTAATTTTGAATTAGACGGTATTATTGGGTCTAACTTTCCACTCAGAAGACTCGCCACTGCCCTCACAGCGCCACCTCTACGGAGCACCCGGACTGCTGTCATTCAATAGCACTCGTAATGCTCTCACTGGAGAACACTTGCAATACTCTCACATCATTGGATAAGCACTCGAACGCTTTACAGCACTTACGACCGCCTCACAAAGATTCAACTAAATTCATTCCACGACGCAAATCTATCCTAGTATTTACCAGCCAATTGCCAGCATCCACCTCAAATAAATGGGCCATTCCTAATATAATTCAATATTCACGACCCACATCCTCTTCCTCCTCCGCCTACAAAGTCTACGCTATCACGATACCACGATCCTTCGCCTCAAGCAGCTCAACTACACATAGTCTATGCGCGCCTGTGCTATCCTCAAGACCTTGAACAGAGCCTCCACGCCCCTGGTAAGCGCCCCAAACACTCCCCACTGCTCTGAGGAACCTACCGATACCCATGCCCAATCCTTTTCTTATTTTCCCTTCCTAAAAGATGATGTTCCCGCAGACACCTGATATTGTGAACCTCAGATACGCCAGGCCTTTGAAGATTGGTATCGAACCTGCAAGCATGTGAAAACCTCCACCCGGCGCTTAAAAACGCTCTCGTTTTCCGCAAAGTCTGAGAAAGATTCCGCATCTTCGCATACCCTTTATCAGGCGATAAAGCCATATGGCTCATTTGCAGTCCATCTGGCGACGTTGAACAGTCTTTCCGATTTCGTGGAGGGGTTGCAAAGACGCTCAAGGGCAGTCCGCTTACTATTGAGCTGCTCATTCGGCGCTTATGCGGTCCTCGATTTTGAAAACGCCGAAGAACTCCTTGAGGTTATGCCGATGGCTCCAGAGGATGTCATCAGTGCTCTCAGTACCTCCAACGATGTCTTTCAGATTCAGAATTCGAATCTCTAACGCCAATCGCATCCCTCCATAGTCCAGTATCTGGGTCGCAGCGTCGACCTTGTTGGACGCTCAGAAGTTCTTTTCACCGCCGCATACGCAAGAAGCTCGCTAACGCCCGCGAGTACTCAAGAATGCTCCCAAAGCGCCAACGCGTTCCCGTACTGCATCAAGACGCGCAATTTGATGAAGTTGAAGTGCGATCTTTCCAATCTCCCGATCTCCTCTAAGCTTTACTCTGGGAGCCACTAACTGCTTTCGCTCGATCTTCGCCCTTTAACGTCTTGTACGCCCTGAATTCTAAAAAAGATATCCTTGTGTTTATGGAAATCGCCGAGATAGCTCTCCATATAGTCCAGGGTGCTCGCAGTATGACTCATATTGCGCCATTAAGTGGAAGTCTATTAGACTTTAACGCATTTCAAAGCTAAGTCGCCTCCTGACAGCCACCCCTCGATTTTCAGAGCAGCCGCGAAGTTCCTAGAACGACCGCCCCAGATTCCGTGATTCTTTCCCTTGCCATTGGGTGGTAGAATGATATGCTTTGTTTGGTACTGCCAGCCCAGGTAAGGCGCAATCGAAGCCCAAGCGTTGTCGAACTCCTCCAATCGGTGATGCTTCTTCAAGAAAGCCTGAATCCACTCCATCATGTGCTTCAAAATCCCCAGGTAGATATTGTGCAGAATGTCCGGTTTATTGAGATCGTACGGATTAACCCTCCGCATACCCCAGAAAGCATTGAAGAGTGTTTTGACGGATCTCGCGACAAGGTATTCTACCGGTTCCAGATTGCCCGGGTTCTCGCTAAATAGCTGTACTCTCTACCTGTAGTCCTCGCGGATTAAGACAGAGCTTCGGGCGAAGGTTCCCAAGACTGTGAAACTCGACCAAGATCTTGGGCAAGCACTAGTGCCGATGTTTTGTAAGTTTGAATGCTCTGCTGATCAGCGATCCACCCCGAGAGCACCGAAAGCAAAGTCGTCAGACTGCCGGGCGCAAGATTTGATTAGCTCGCCGCCCTGGAGAAAGACTCGCGAATGCTTTGAAAGATCTCCCAAGAGCGCTGATGCAGTGCCATATTGACTTTGACGTCAGAACACAGAGTTAGCGAAGGTTGTATTCTTCCCGAGCTTCGTGGCACTGGTAGCAGCCCTAGGAGAATGAATGAATGCCCTGTAGGCTTATTAAGACCGACGACTTGATGTTCCCTTTATGGTAAGATAGATTGGCCAGGCTTTCTTGTCCTCATGAAATTTGTCAGATGTGCCATCCGACGCTACAGATAATTGGTACCACAGTGACCCTCCGTAACGATTCTGTCGAGAAAGCATCAGCGACTGCTCCTCGAGATCATCGAACGCTCATAGAGCACCCTGCTGACAGGGCGGTTTACGGACCTGTATCTCCCACCACCAATCTCCTGTATGCATTTCGCACATTCGCCGCCGAATTCATTACGCTTCCACCACGGCGAAGTACACCAATGACTCGGAAGGCACGCTGTTCTAGAAGATATCGGACGACTACCATTGATCCCGGTAGTAGTAAAGATACCTTCTCCCCAATATCCACCTCCGAACGATTCCAGCTCGCTTTTCCGAAGATGTCGCTCATTTCTCCAGCCTTCGATAAAACCCCGCCCAGTGCTGTAGGAAGACTCACACTGCTCGGGCGGAGCGCAGAAAGAAGCTGTCGATGTTTCCCGTGAGGCTTTGGACAGTGTGAAATAGCGGCCATTCTGAACTCAGATGCTGACCGGAATGGGTGCCATGGGTATCGGAGAAGGCTCATGCGAAAGCATTCGTCCGAGTCCTCCGAGCCGTAAAGTCTTTCCCAGCGCCTCAGAACTGTAGTAGATGCCTTATGCCCATTTGAATCGCCGCCCCTCCTCCATCACGAATATGATTCGGATTCGAGGTCCAATTGTTACCCGAATCTGGTCGAAGTGTCGGACTCAATCGTAGCGCCTCTGAATAGCAATCGAATGCCTTCTGCCTCGCCAGTGTCGCCGGGGTTTTGCTGATTGATCGCGCTCCAGCAATAATATTGATTTCCCAACCATTCATCTGCTTCTAAAGCCGATGTATCGCTCAAGATGTCTGTCGTACCGCGGAGGAGCTGTACCTCTTGCTGCAAAAGGGCACGACGATTTCATTGAACTCGAGAATTAGGTTTTTTCCTGCAGGCGCGAGAGTGCTTCTACTTAACAATCTGTCATCCAACGAGGTTTGGTTGCAGAGCGCCGCCGAAATGACAAGCAGAGTGCTTACAAGCGATTTGTCACCACGAGGCTCTCGCTGCCAAGAGGTTGCGCAGAGCTTTATTAGTCACCGTGATGCAAAGTGCTCGCTTAGCAGAGTGCTCGCCGAGTGATTGTAAGCCTTGCGCCAAGACCTCCAGCAGAGCAAGGCTGACTTTGACGCCACACATCTCCAACGGAATACTGCAAACACAAACACGAGCATGCAACGAGAGGAAACAGCAATCATGCCACCAGCGATTCGTTTCTGCCCTCTCAGCATTCGCCATCCTCAGTTAGCACTCAAAAGCTATTCAGATCGAGAAACCGCTCACAACGGAAAATTCAATACCAATATCGACTACGAAATTTCAAACGATACACACTGTCCGACTCGCTTCATAGCACAGAGCCCTCGACACCAACAAGAACAGAACTCCAACCCAACATTGAATCCAATCGAGTCGGTACTACCGCAGAGCGCTTCCGAGTGTGCCTAGAGCATTCATCTACGCTATTCAATTGAATCAAACCACCAGAGTAGAATCTTCGAGCGCCAGAAAGATTAATCTACGCTATCTATTGGAGCAAACATTGAGGACGGCTGGAAAGCACCATATGCAGCCGTCGGAGCACTCGAGAGTGCTCAGATAGCACACGGGGGTGCTCTCGGAAGCATGATGAGCTCTGGAATAGCTGATTCTATTCGGTATAAGAGCACCCTTCTCCTCCTTCCAAATCGTGAGAGATTCCTAACCATCTTCCAGCGCTACCTATCACTTCATACCTCTCACATCAGCAAACATCCAACCTCCGCCAGACGCTCTGGACGCTCCAGGCGCCCAGGGCGCTCGGTAGACAAACTGCCTCTCCAGAGAAGCAACGGAGCGTTCCTGGCGCTTTTCTGGCGATAAGATTCCGCCTGGCGAAGACTAGTTTCTCGCCCAGGCGCCAAGACTAATGCATCTAGTGCGCCTCGAGAGCAATACGCCACCCTCGACGGAGCTACTCGCTTCAGACGCTATCTCGACGGACCACTCTCCCGCCTGACGCTCTCGCGACGGAATGTTTCTTCGCCGACGCTTCGCGACGGAACGCTTCGCTCGACGCTTCGCGACGGAACGCTTTCACGGAGACTACTACCTATCTCCGCCTCCTGAGTTTCTGACGACTCCAAGATATCGCTAAGCCGTTTGAAAGCACTCGACTGCTCCAGCAGCCGACATAATCACCGTGATTTACCTTCAGCTTGTTTTTACAATGCGATACTACTTTTGCTTTAGTGGCATCTGCTCAAGAAAGATTCAAAACCGTGATTCGATTAAGCTAAATCCTAACACTACAAACCGTCTTCAACTTCGCTAATTGAATATAATATAGGTATATAGGTACTCCCATCTCCAAAAGCTTCTTCCGCACTAGCCAGTGCTCTTCAGAGCACTCGCCTCCAAGCGCTCGCCAGTCTCTCCAGCTTTCCTCAGCGCTCCCAGTCTTCTCCAAGCAGCCTCCAGCTCTTCTCCAAAGCACTCGCGTCCCATCGGCAGTCTTTCTCCAAAAGCATGGTGCTCTAAACATCCTCTTCCTCCTCGCCCCTTCGTGATCACCCTCTTCTTGCTCTCTTCTTCCTCTTCGCCTTCCTCTTCGCTTCAATGCCCGAAGTTGGCGTGAACCACCTCATCCTGGCCGCCACCGTTGTCGGAACCAGAGATATCCTCTCGAGCACTCGGGGGTGCTTTCGGCGTTCGGAATGCATAAGATCGGACGCTAACGCTTCGTCGTCGCTGAATCCATCTTCGGTATCACGCCGATAGTGATCTTCTTCTCTCGTATCTATCGGCGTTAGCCTCCAGGTTAGCCTCCGCCTTCAGAAAAGCACTCCGCCAGTATAGCATCCATCGCTTATAGCATACCTTTTCCGGAGGTTGTCGTCGTCGCCTCGGCGTTCTCCTGGTTCTCTACTCCTCCTTCCATGTGTTGCTCATCCTGTTGAAAGTTTCTATTCGTATTTCAATGTCAGCGAGCAAATCGATTATAAGCGCAGGCGTCCGTCGGTCTTTCTCAAAAGCCATGATTCGATAATCTCGAGGCGTCCGTCACCACTCTCAAAGCACTCGCTATAGCTGTAAGGGATGTATGGGTATCAGGGATGCATACTAACAACACTCGTTCTGTGACTGGAAATGGTCAGGCTTCCGTATGTTCCTGTTGACCATGCCGAATGCCATGCCAAATACTTGATCGATATCGAAGGCAAATAAGCGTGGGGTAATCCGCTCTAGGAACTCGGGGTCTTTTACCCTCGCATTCTGACACCATCAAAGTATTTATAGTACAATATGTCGATAATCTCCGGGGCAAAACCGTGAAGCGGTAGGTCTAGTGTCTGTTAGCAGCGTTCGCGAGTCTTCTATTAGCACCCGAGTCTTCGTTGGGGATTAATCATACCTCGTAATGCTGCGCCCAGGGCTCAAAGCGATCGTTCTTCAAAAGATACTCTCTTGAGCAGCCCTCGCCTCAGGACTCGAGCTTTAAGCCCATAGATGGTCGAATCTGTAGGCGGCCCTAACCTCGTGCATCAAGTCTTGGCCTTTTCGAGTGTAGACTTCTGACCTATAAATCGTCAATTCGCTTCTAGAGCACTCGTCAGCGTTTCAAGAGCATTCACCTGTTTGATAACGACCTCGCCGAGATCTACTCACATCCCACTCGCGACCCAAGGCAGCTGCCCACATATTTACTACCAGTACTGAAAGCCTCGCTGCAGGGGGAAAAGGCTCATATAAAAGAGTGTGTTCCCCGATTAGCTGCGGTTGCACTCCTTTTCAATCCTCTGAGCCTGCATTGAGAGAACGCTTGCACTTCTCGAGCTAGGTAACAAAGACCTCTGAGATAGGTTATCAGACGAACGTTAACGATGCTCTCAAAGCGTCGTCAAGTGTTATCGGGAATACTACTAACCTCACTTTCGTTATAGGAGCATTTCCTTCGCCCCTGATAGATGAAGGAAACCGCAATATCATATCTTGGTTGCGCTTGGTAAATATACCTGAGGGCTTGAGGGAATCCGGGACTCGCTCATAGAGTTTCGCCAACGCCTCAAAAGGCGGGAGGAACGATAGGGCGGTAAGTGGGTGAGGATCGCTGACTAACGACGAGAAAGATCAATGTGCCGCAGAAGAGCTATAGTCAATATCGCGAGAATAAACGGCACTGAAGAAGCGAGGATATCGGAGGTGTTTCTGAGATGCCGTAACGCTTCTGAGATGCCGGGATGATCTCTGAGATGCTTCCTGGCTGATGCCAAAGTGAGCGCCTGTGGGATGCGGTGGGCGCTTCTGGGATGCATTCTGTTTGGGTACCAAGTGGTGCTGCTCCGTACTTACCTTGCACCCGGACGCCTCTGAATCGTTAGCTTTGTCTTTACATTAATGGGTGGGAGGGAGTCGAACCTGTACCACATCCACCGAGACGCCGGAGGAAGAATAACCTCCGCCACCGCCTCCGTTGGTCTCCTCCGAAGATTGCCCAGTGCTCTGGCAGTAGTGGCTGTACTGCACGAGGCCTCTTCCCCGCACTCTGGGATCTCTGCTGGGTGGAGGCTTGAGGTTCTTCTTCCGGATCATCCAGATTCTCCTCAGAGCTCTCCTGAGCTGCTCTTCTGGGGAGTCACATACTCGAGTGGCTTTGTATCGGGCGGTTTCTCCACCTCCCAAGCACATCCTCCTGCTCCTCCTGCACTTCAACTCTGTCAGTATTGCCATCGGGAGATGGAATTCTACCCTTCTAGGGCTGCTTCTTCCAGTGGATGTCGAAGAACGGAGAAGCCCTTTACGCTTATTGGGGCGGTGGTCGATCGACTACTCCGACTGGTCGACTGACTGCTCCGGTCGACTGACTACTCGACTGCTCGGTGCTGGTCGATTGACTACTCCGAAAGTGCTGGTTGACAGTGCGGTCAATGCTCGAATGATATTTCAGACTCGCCAGTCTGTGAATCATCATGCTCTTCGGGTGGTACTGGGAGTCGGGTCGCGGAAAGAAGTGCTGAACCTGCGGATCGCTTTGTTGAGAGGCATTCTGCTTGCTGGCAGGAGTATCCAATGTGCTCTAGGAGCATTCTTTGCGTTTTGATTAGAAATCAACGCCATGACAGAGTTTTCGCCGCCAAGCAAGAAGAATTTTCACCGCTAACCTCAGAGGTAGCGATCCGCCAACCGCATCCTGGTCCGCTTCAACCGAATCCGAGCCATTTCTAATCACTGCTTTTACTGCACTTTCAGAAGCGATACCGAAAGTGCTCTGAGAGCAATCTAGAGTTTGGCTTGACTGTAATTCAATTAAGAAATGAAATAATCTAATCTGATCTAATCTAATCTAATCTAATAAATCTAAAACGATGATCCCATCTATTCATAATAGCACCAACCCAATCCCAGGAGCACTCGCCAGCGCTCAGAAAACAAGACATACCGCTATTCAGAGGTAAGCGATTGTTCGGCAGAAAGAGAAACGAGAGATTATACCAAAGGAAACTAATGACGCCAGTAGCACTCGCAAGTGCTCAGAAAACAATACGCACTGCTATTCAGAGGTAAGCATTCACAGCAGAAAGAGAGACGCGAGATTATACCAAATAAAACTAATGATGCCCGCCATCACCACTCACCGCCACCACCGCCACCACCACCGCCTCCAGCAGGACCCCCACCACCACCACCACCGCCAGGAGGTCCGGAGGAGGAGGAGGAGGAGGAGGAGGAGGAGGAGGAGGAGGAGGAGGAGGAGGAGGAGGAGGAGGAGGTCCGCCTCGAGGAGGTTGCCACCACCACCACCACCACCGCCCGGAGGAGGGTTACCACCGCCACCACCACCACCACCACCACCACCACCACCACCGCCCGGAGGAGGGTTACCACCGCCACCACCACCACCACCACCACCACCACCGCCCGGAGGAGGGTTACCACCGCCACCACCACCACCGCCTCCAGGAGCAGTCAAGGAAGGCGCCAGCAGCTCTTGGCTGCTATCCCGCAGGCGCCCAGATTACTCCTGTGCAAAGTTTATACCAGCAACCCCTACACCCAGAGGATACTTCCTCAGGTATTTGGGGGTCTAAGTCGCCGATAGCATCCTGCTGTCTATCGCGACGCCTAACAAGAGTCTGGATTTGATTACTGGCATCAGTTCTAGGCAAATATACCTCAGTCCTTTATCATTAACACGATGATTTCCTCCTCGTAGTCAGAGTCCTCTGCTGATATCGATCATGGTGTAATCGCCTTCCTCGATATGAGGGAATGCTCGCGATAGCGGCTGTGTTTCAGCACCACCCAAATTAGCACCAGCGCCCGCTCTGTGGAGCACGCGAGTATCCTCCGAGGCCTGCCAGTACTATTCTTCAACCAACCCTCGACCTCTTCGAATCAGTGATCTGGACCTCCTGTGGCGGACAGGAGGATTGGATGCTGGTGGAGCGTTCTCGAGTGCTCCCCAGATACTCCTGATTGCTCTGTCGGGTGGGGTGTGCTTCAGGATCAAGTTGCAGAGCTCTGGAAGCGTTATCTTTGTCAGAATACCAATGAGCGAATTCTGATTTGTCGATGGTTCCAGTCATAGATCTGGCGGGGCAACTACGGAGAATCTTCCCAGAGCATCCGGGTCTACCGTGACCATTATGGAAGGTCTATCGAGTTCGGCGGACACTTGATGGCGTTCGCTTCTAGGCGTTCGGCGGGCCGTCCGTCGTCATCATCATCATCGCTCTCGTCAGCAACTTCTCTAAACTCGCGATTCCCCTGCCCCCTCGATAGCTTTTCCTTCTGCATCGGCAATGAGCCACTTCAGCGTCGGCGAGTGCTCTGCGGGTTCTTGATATTGCTTCCGTTCCACGTAAGGCGAAACGCTGAGAGGCGCAAAACTCAATAAATGGAGGCATAAGCGTCGAGCGCTGCTGCTCGGAGGCGGTTTTGTTGACCCAGCGGTGTTGTGCATCTCGCTTTGAAAGGCTGTTGCGGACGTTAGTGTACACTTTAGGCAGGTTGATCAAACCTAAAGTCATCTTTCTTTGTTCGCCTGAGTCATTGTGTGAGTGTTTTGAGAGATTGGGGGCGATGCTTCTGCAGCAGGGAAACGCTTCTGGAGGACTGGCGTCGCTAACCCGAAGCCTTGAGGGAGTTTCTGGGGCAGGATCTCGGCGCCGCCTTTGCCTCTGCTCTGCGGTGGAGGAACTGGGTATTGGTATCCGGCAGGGGCGTCGGGAATTGAAAGCTCTGTGAAGCACTGGCGACTGCTTTTGGAAGCAGGGGCACGAACTGAAAGCTCGGTTTGACGGACAGGGGCAGCGGTGGTAGTGGCGAGCTGCCTAACTCTGGGGAAAAAGCTGGAGCTTGTCGAACTGTTCGTTCTCTTGGGGCTTTGGGCTTGCTGCTGGGCCTGCTGCTGCTGGGCCTGCTGTGCCTGCTGGCTGTTTGGGCTTGGGTGTTGCTGGGCCTGCTGGGCCTGCTGCTGTGCCTTCTGGCGCGCTGTTTTGGGTGCTGCTGGGCCTGCTGGGCCTGCTGCTGTGCCTGCTGAGCAGCTTTGTGGGCTTGGGTGCTGCCGGGCCTGCTGGGCCTGCTGCTGTCTTGCTGAGCTTTGTGGGCTTGGGTGCTGCAGGGCCTGCTGGGCCTGCTTCTGTGCCTGCTGCAGAGCGTTCTCTGTCACTCGACTTCAGGTTGCCCTTCCTTCTCGCTATCGCTATCGCTATCGCTTCTTTCTCTCCTTCTCCCTCTTTGTCGCAGAGGGAGGTGGGCGGTGCTGACTGGGCTGCGGTTGCTCTCCTATCTCTATTGGGATAGGCTGGGTGCCTTCCTGCTCTTTAGGAGACGACGAAGGTGAGGACTTCTCTTTCTGCTTCTGCTCCTTCTTATCTTTCTCCTGTGCCTTCCTCTGTAGCTCCTGCACCTTCTTCTGCAAAATCTCCAGCTCCTTCTGCTCCTCTATCTCCTGCTCCTCTATCTCCTGCTTCTTCTTCCCCTTCTTCTCCTTCTTCTTTTCCTTCTTTCGGGGTTTTTTGCTATCTGAATAAATGGGGTGTCTGGATCATGATCTCGCTTCTTCTGTGAGCTCTGTGGAGTGCTCTGAGGCGGGGAGTGAAGGTGACTATAGTGAATATAGAATATTTGATGAGTATGTTTCTGAGAGCAATAGAATTAAGGAGGATATCTGATCTTATATATGATTGCTAGATGTGCAGAAAGCTCGAACTTGAAACTTGGAACTTGAACCGTAAACTTGAAAGCGTGAGCTGAATCGCTTAGAGATATCTTGAAAGCTTTGATAGCAGTGAGGGTATGAAGTGATAGGTAGCTGGAAGATGGTTAGGAATCTCTCGCGATTTGGAAGGAGGAAAGGGTGCTCTTATACCGAATAGAATCAGCTATTCCAGAGCTCATCATGCTTCGAGGAAACACCCCGTGTGCTATCTGAGCACTCTCGAGTCTCGACCGGCGCTGCATATGGTGCTCCAAGCCGTCCTCAATGTTTGCTCCAATAGATGGCGTAGATTAATCTTTCTGGCGCCTCGAAGATTCTACTCTGGTGGTTTGATTCAATTGAATAGCGTAGATGAATGCTCTAGGCCTCGGAAGCAGCTCTGGCGGTAGTACCGACTCCCAACATTGGTGTCGATTGGATTCCAATGTTGGGTTGGAAGTTCTGTTCTTGTTGGTGTCGGGGCTCTGTCGCTATGAAGCGAGTCGGACAGTGTGTATCGTTTGAGCTCGTAGTCGATATTGGTATTGAATTTTCCGTTGTGAGCGGTTTCTCGATCTGAATAGCTTTCGCGAGTGCTAACTGAGGATGGCGAATGCTGAGAGGGCAGAAACGGAGGCATCGCTGGTGGCATGATTGCTGTTTCCTCTCGTTGCATGCTTTCGTGTTTGTGTTTGCAGTATTCCGTTGGAGATGTATGGCGTCAAAGTCAGCCTTGCTCTGCTGGAGAGTCTTGGCGAAGGCTTACAATCACTCGGCAAGCACTCTGCTAGCGAGCACTTTGCATCACGGTGACTAATCGCTTGTAGAGCACTCTGCACAACCTCTTGGCAGCGAGAGCCTCATTGGTGACAAATCAACATGTAAGCACTCTGCAGCATTCGCTCGGCGGCGGCTCTGCAATGGATGACAGATTGTTCGTAGAGCACTCTGCACCGCCTGCAGGAAAGAGCCTCCTCGGCTTTGGCAGACTGCAAATTCTCGAGTTCAATGAAATCGTCGTGCCCTTTTTGCAGCAAGAGGTACAGCTCCTCCGAATTTTGACAGACATCTTGAGCGATCATCGCTAGAAGCAGATGAATGGTTGGGAAATCAATATTCACTGCTGGAAGCGCGATCAATCAGCAGAAACCCCGGCGACACTGGCGAGAGCAGAGAGCATTCGATTGCTATTCAGAGGCCTTCTACGATTGAGTCCGACACTTTCGACCAAGATTCGGGTAACAATTCGGACCTCGAATCCGAATCATATTCGTGATGGAGGAGGAGGCGGCGATTCAAATGGGCATAAGGCATCTACTACAGTTCTGAGGCGCTGGGGAAGCACTTTACGCTCGGAGGACTCTGACGAATCTTCGCGAGCCTTCTCCGATACCCATGGCACCCATTCGGTCAGCATCTGAGTTCAGAATGGCGCGCTATTTCACACTGTCCAAAGCCTCACAGGAAACATCGGACAGCTTCTTTCTGCGCTCCGCCGAGCGATGGCAGTCTCCTACAGCACTGGGCGGGGTTTTATCGAAGGCTGGAGAAATGAGCGACATCTTCGGAAAGGCGAGCTGGAATCGTTCGGAGGTGGATATTGGGGGAGAAGGTATCTTACTACTACCGGGATCAATGGTAGTCGTCCGATATCTTCTAGAACAGCGTGCCTTCCGGGAGTCGTTGGTGTACTTCGCCCGTGGTGGAAGCGTAATGAATTCGGCGAATGTGCGAAATGCATACAGGAGATTGGTGGTGGGAGATACAGGTCCGTAAACCCTGTCAGCAGGGTGCTCTATGAGCATTCGATGATCTTTCGAGCAGTCGCTGATCTTCTCGACAGAATCGTTACGGAGGGTCCACTGTGGTACCAATTATCTGCGCGTCGGATGGCACACATCTGACAAATGTCAGCGAGGACAAAAGCCTGGCCAATCTATCTTACCGCATAGGGAACATCAAGTCGTCGGTCATAATAAGCCTACAGGCGTTCATTCATTCATTCTCCTAGGGCTGCTACCAGTGCCACGAAGCTCGGGAAGAATACAACACTCGCTAACTACGTATTCTGACGTCAAAGTCAAATGGCACTGCATCAGCGCTCTTGGGGAGATCTTTCAAAGCATTCGCGAGTGCTCTCAGGGACGGCGAGCTAATCAAATCTTGCCCGGCGAAGTCTGACGACTTTGCTTTCCGGTCTTTCTCGGGGTGGATCGCTGATCAAGAGCGTTCAAACTTGCAAAACATCAGCGCTAGTGCTTGCCCAAGATCTTGGTCGAGTTTCACAGTCTTGGGAGCACTCGCCGAAGCTCTGTCTTCAATCGCGAGGACTACAGGGGAAATCTGCTATTTGGCGAGAACCGGGCAATCTGGAACCGGTGGAATACCTTGTCGCGAGATCCGTCAAAACACTCTTCAATGCTTTCTGGGGTATGCGAGGTTAATCCGTCTGATCTCAATAAACCGGACATACTGCACTATATCTACCTGGGGATGTTGAAGCACATGATGGAGTGGATTCAGGCTTTCTTGAAGAAGCATCGCGATTGGAGGAGTTCGACAAACTTGAAGCCGATTGCGCCTTACGCAGGCTGGCAGTACTCCAAAAGCATATCGTTCTACCACCCAATGGCAAGGAAGAGATCACGGAATCTGGGGCGATCGTTCTAGGAGCACTGTGCTGCTCTGAAAATCCGGGGTGGCTGTCAGGGCGACTTGAAAGCTTTGAAATCGTTCGAAGTCTAATAGACTTCCTTAATGGCGCAATATGGGAGTCATACAACGAGCACCCTGGACTATATGGAGAGCTATCTCGGCGATTTCCATAAACAAGGATATCTTTTTTAGAATTCAGGCGTACTGAAGAGCGTTAAAGGGCGAAGATCGAGCAGCAGTTAGTGGCTCAGAGTCTTGCCAGTGAACTAGAGGAGATTCGGGAGATTCGGGGAAGATCGCACTTCAACTTCATCAAATTGCGTCTTGATGCGTCTGGCTTTGGGAGCATTCTTGATACTCGCGGACGTTAGCGAGCTTCTTGCCCATGTCTGACGGCAGGTGAAAGAGAACTTACAGGCGTCCAACAAGGTCGGCTGCCAGAATGCTTGGACTATGGAGGAGGCGATTGGCGTTAGAGATTGAATTCTGAATCTGAAAGACATCGTTGGAGGTCCTGAGAGCACTGGCGACATCCTCTGGAGCCATCGGGATAACGCCAAGGAGTTCTTCGACATTTTCAAAATCGAGGACCGCAAGAAAAGCGAATGAGCAGCTCAATAGTAAGCGGACTGCCCTTGAAGCGTCTTTGCAACCCCTCCTGAAATCGGAAAGACTGTTCAACGTCGCAGATGGACTGCAAATGAGCCATATGACTTTATCGCTGATAAAGGTATGCGAAGATCGCGGAATCTTTCTCAGAGCTTTGCGGAAGCTCTGAGAGCATTTTTGCGCCGGGTGGAGGTTTTCACATGCTTGCAGGTTCGATACCAATCTTCCAAAGGCCTGGCGTATCTGAGGTTCACAATATCAGGTGTCTGAGAACATCATCTTTTAGGAAGGGAAAATAAGAAAGGATTGGGCATGGGTATCGGTAGGTTCCTCAGAGCAGTGGGGAGTGTTTCGGGGGCGCTTACCAGGGCGCGTGGAGGCTCTGTTCAAGGTCTTGGGATAGCGCGAGCGCGTATGGTATGTGTAGTTGAGCTGCTTGAGGCGAAGGATCGTGGTATCGCTGATAGCTCGCATGGGCTGCTGAAGGTCTGTAGGCGGAGGAGGAAGAGGATGTGGAGTCGTGAATATTGAGTATATTAGGAATGGCCCATTTATTTGAGGTGGATGCTGGCAATTGGCTGGTAAATACTAGGATAGATTTGCGTACGTGGAATGAATTTAGTTGAATGCTGTGAGAGCGGTCGTAAGTGCTGTAAACCGTTCGCGAGTGCTATCCAATGATGTGAGAGTATTACAGTGTTCTGCGGTGAGAGCATTACCGCGTGCTATTGAATGACAGCAGTCCCGGGTGCTCCGTAGAGGCGAGCGCTGTGAGGGCAGTGGCGAGTGCTCTACGAGTGAAAAGTTAGACCAATAATACCGTCTAATTCAAAATTAGGTAATAGATTCTGCTAGTCTGCATGCGGATGGAAGAGGAGGTGAGTTTGACATTTCAGTATCTGAGTCTGTTATCCAAGCTCGCTCCACCAGCATAATGCTGCTTATGCATGGAAATGATTTCCAGCAAGCTCGCGCGAGTGCTGCTTAGGCAGGGCATTGAGCTTTTCAGGCGAGCCGTCATGGCCTAAACCTCAAGGCTTAAATGCCTTTCACGAATCGGCGAATACATCGCCATCGCCAAAGGTTTGGTAGCCATCTCCAGTATCTGCGACAGTCTTCGTATCAGTATTCGCGACTGACCGTTCAGCGGCGTGAAGAATACCGCGTGAGATATCGTTTGAAGACTGGCAATGCCTACCTGGCCTTTGAAAGCGTGTCGATTCATATGGGTCTAAGTGGGGATGTCCCACCTTGAATAGTATTATTAAAGATGTTTCCGCAGCTCTGAGCATTGGTCAGTGCTATGAAAGCAGCCATGGTGCTCTCCGCGCGTGGCAATATCTCTTAGCAGTCGGTGAAAACCTTGTTGACGAAGAGTGTCTTGGCGTGGCGATATGCTCCGTGGTGTCTGGCGAGCATCTCGGTGAGAATCTTCTCCTGGCGCAGATAAGCAGCGAAGTGCTCTCTGGCGTGAGGATATGTTCTGGCGGCGCCTGGCGAGCTGCTCGTTATGTTTTGATCTCCTGGCGCAGATATTAGTGGCGAGTGATGTCAGGGCGCTGGCGTTGTCTCCTGGCGGTCCCGGCAAGCGTCAGTGATTCGTTTGCCGATCCCTGGGCGGAACTCATTTGTTGATCGTTATCCAGGCGCGGGAGGCATACGGCGTGTCGTGGCGGAGAAAGCGCATCGCGGGTCTTTCTCAGAACGATCAGCGCATTGCCTGGGCGTGCCTGGCGTGAAGGTGCTGCGGCAGCGTGAAGGTGCAGCAGCCAGCGCCCTAGCGAGAAGCATTGCTGGGTGCTCTATAGATGTATGTGATATCGCTAGGAAGCTACTCTGTAGACAATGGCGTTAGCGGCGCAAAAAAAAAAAAAAAACTCATTAGGACTATTCGGTACTGCTTGGAAGCGAAGTCTTTCTGGTGGGCGAAGTCTTTCTGTTTGGAAGCGAAATGCTCTGGTGGAAGCGAAGTGCTCCGCGAAGCGAATGCTCTGGTGGAAGCGAAGTCTTCTGGTGGAAGCGAAGTCTCTGCTAGGAAGGCGAAGTCTTTCTGTTTGGGCGAAGTGCTCTGGTGGAAGCGAGTGCTCTGGTGGAAGCGAAGTGCTCTTCTGAGGCAGTGCTCTGTTTGGAAGCGAAGTCTTTCTGGTGGAGCGAAGTCTCTGCAAGCGAAGTGCTCTGGTGGGCGAAGTGCTTTCTGGTGGAAGCGAAGTCTTTCTGCTAGGAAGCAGTGCTCTGTTTGGGCGAAGTGCTCTGCTTGGAAGCGAAGTGCTCTGCTTGGAGCGAAGTCGAGTACATGAAGCGATTATCTTGCTCTGGTGCTGCCAGAGAGAACATCTTTGCTCTGGAGGCGTCGGTAGCGGTAATAGCATCGCCTGGTGCTGACGTTATCTTTCAAGGCATACAAGCGCGAGCATTATGCCCTGGCGGCGCCTGGCGCGAGCATCGTGTTGTGGCGGCGCCTGGCGCGGGCATCGTGCTGTGGCGGCGTCTGGCGGAAGCACCCTGCTGTGGCGACGCCAGGCGCGGCGATCTGCCCTGGCGACGCCTGGCAGCAGCACTCTGCCCTGGCGGCGCTGGCGTCCGTGGCGCGGCGGGCGTGAAACTCTGCGCCTGAGAATACCAGAGTTTGCTGATGGAGTGCTATCCAATGATGTGAGAGTATTACGAGTGTTCTCCAGTGAAGCATTCTGAGTGCTATTGAATGACAGCAGATCGGGTCTTCCGTGAGGTGGCTGTGAGGGCAGTGGCGAGTGCTCTACTGAGTGGAAAGATTAGGCCCAATAGTACCGTCTAATTCAAAATTCGTGTCGTTCTGCTAATGCAGCATGCGGATGGAAGAGGGAGGTGAGTTTGACGCTCGAGTATCTGAGTCTGTTATCCAAGCTCGCTCCACCAGCATAATCTCTTATGCTTATCGTAGGAAATGATTTCCAGCAAGCTCGCGCGGAGTCTGCTTAGGCAGGGCATTGAGCTTTTCAGGCGAGCCGTCTGTAGCGCAACCTCGAACTAAATGCGAATCGGCGAATCATCGCCCGTCGCCAAAGGTTTAGTAGCCATCTCCAGTATCTGTGACAGTCTTTCGTATCGATATTCATGACTGACCGTTCAGCGGCGTGAAGAAATACGTGAGATATCGTTTGAGACTGGCGATGCCTACCTCGCTTTGAAAGCGTATCAATTCATATGGGTCTAAGTGGGGATGTCGCACCTTGAATAGTATTATCAAAGATATTTCCGCAGCTCTACGAGCATTGGTCGATCTTATAAGCGGCCAGTGGTGCTCTCCGGATGTGGGCAATATCTCTTGAAAACCTTGTTGACGAAGAGTGTCTTGGCGTGGCGATATGCTCCTGTGGTGTCTGGCGAGCATCTCGGTGAGAATCTTTCTCCTGGCGCGAATAGCAGCGAGTGCTCTCTGGCGTGAGGATATGTTCTGGTGGCGCCTGGAAAGCTCGTTATGATTTGATCTCCTGGCGCGAGATATTAGTGGCGAGTGCTGTCAGAGGCGCTGGCGTTGTCTCCTGGCGGGCACCGGCAGCGTCCGTGATTACGTTACCAGTCCTGGGCGGAGATTCGTTTGTTGATCGTTATCCAGGCGCAGAGAGGCATACCCAGGCGTGCCATGGCAGAAAGCATCGCCGGGTCTTTCTCAGGGCGATCGGCAGCATTCTTGGGGCGTGCTTGGCAGCGTGAAAGGTCTTGCAGCAGCGCCTAGAAGATCGCGGAGAAGCGCATTGCTGGGTGCTCTATAGATGTATGTGATATCGCTAGGAGCACTCTGTAGATAGTAACGTAGCGGCGCAAAAAAAGCTCATTAGGACTATTGATTTCTTGGGGCGAGTCTTTCTGCTAGGGCGAGTCTTCTGCTAATCTTTAGGAAGCGAGTCTCTGCTAGGCGAAGTCTTTCTGCTAGGAAGCGAAGTCTTCTGCTAGGAAGCGAGTGCTCTGCTAGGCGAGTGCTCTGGTGGAAGCGAGTGCTCTGGTGGGCGAGTGCTCTGGTGGAAGCGAAGTCTTTCTGCTAGGAAGCGAGTGCTCTGCTAATGCTAGGAAGCGAAATCTTCTGCTAGGAAGCGAGTCTTTCTGTTTGGGCGAGTCTTTCTGCTTGGAAGCGAAGTCTTTCTGCTTGGAAGGCAGTCTTGGTCATAGGCGATGATCTTGACTCTGGTGCTGCCAGAGGAACATCTTGCTCTGGGGCGTCGAGGCCTTGATAATAGCATCGCCTGGTCTGCGAGCATTATGCTCCTGGAACGCCTGGTGCGAGCATTATGCTCCTGGAACGCCTGGCGCGAGCATTATGCCCTGGCGACGCCTGGCGCGGGCATCATGCTGTGGCGACGCCTGGCGTCCGTGGCGCCCAGGGCGTAGGCTCTGCGCCCTGAGGAATACCAGAGTTTGCTGATGTTATTCCCTGTCCTTTATCGCTTCGTGTCTTTTGACGGCTGTATCATTTCTCGTCCTTTACCGATTCTTACTTTTTGACGGCTATCTCATTCCCGTCCTTTACCTATCCGTGTTCTTTGACGGCTGTATTATTCCCCGCCCTTTACCTATCCCTGTTTTTTGACGGCTGTATTATTCCCCGTCCTTTATCGATTGGTGTTTTTTGACTTCCGTATTATTCCCAGTCCTGGGCTTCTATTCGTTTTGGGCAATCTGTTTGGCATTTGATATCGCTCTGTGATTATTGACTGCTGTATTATTACCGGTAGTGATCTGAAAAGAATCTATGCTTGTATTCTGCGTTTGATATCGATATGTGATTTTTTGGCCTTGTATCATTACCGTCGGTATTTAGGACTAATAAATCTACTTTTGGTTAGGTTCATACCATGCGGAAGAGCATCTCCTGGCTTTGCTTTGCATCTCCGGAATTGCCTGGCTTTGCGAATTTTTGCCCATGTAGGCCTAGCAGCCGAGATATTAGCACATGTAGGATTTGCGTATCAATTCATCGTTCTTCCCATTCTGTTGTGAAGTCGGTGCCCACCCCCTCCCCCCAATGGGGTGTGATAAAATCGGGTGTGATATCTGCGTTCCTGCTGCATCTGCGATCATCAACAACCCTCCGGGAATCTTACATGCCGCCAGAAAATCTTGAGCGACTCACCGTCAAAAATCTGGCGCGATTAGCAGGGACAAAAGATCATCTAGTCAGCGGCATGTCACGTTCATCGCAGGAGGTTCCTAAGCACCTTTTCTCAGAGTCTAACGGGCGAAGAACCGCGTCAAAATCCCAGAGCGGATGTCGGGAAGAAGGCTTCCAGTCTGAGGAGAATTCAGAGGCATTCCCGTCGATCTCAACTTCATGGCGGCGGTCGTTGGCCAAAGGCGGGAGCAGAATCTCGGCATTTCACCAGCTCTCATTTCTCAAGCCCAGCGATTCTCAATCCACGGCAATTGTCGAAAGGATCCGATCTCGTTCAGATAATTCTTGCCCAAAGCAAATGGCGTCGTTCTGGCATCTAACTTTGGGCAATTGCAGGAAAGCGTTTACGACGACCCAGCCGGCAGAAGTCAAGTCTTACCATGGCGGGCATCTTCCCAAATCACCTCGCCCGTCAAAATCTAGGACCCATCGGCGGGAACCACGCAGTCGTCAAAAATCCGGGTCGAATCGTCAAATTCGAATCGAGTCATCAAAGTTCTGAGTCTTAAATCGTCGGCGCCAACGTGGACTCTCGGAATCGACAAAAGGCGTGTTTTCGAGCAGCGTGGGCTAAAAGCGTTTTGGCGTGAGCTACAGGTTCATCACCGGAGAAAGCGGGCTGGGATATTACCAAGAAACCCTCTTCGTCAATCCGCTCCTTCCTTGATGGAAATGCGGTAATGATCCGGAAGGCTTGGGATCTCTGCGGCGGAGGGTAGTGAAGCATACCGAGGATTTGACCATGAACGTGAGTGCCCAGATCAGATACTACCATCAACGGGCTCGATCCCATATGATGGAGAAGGCAAAGAGCTTCGTCATTTCCTCGTACGGGCTTTCGGGATTGAAAGACCGGGTCGATTATCTTCTGACGGACGACTGTTTCAACTGTGATCCGGAACATTCACGAGGTATCATTCTCCGTAATATTTCCAGTGAATGGGCAATTCACTGATCTGCGGCGCTTTCACTCATGCGTTTAGCCCGTCGAATGGCGTTTTTCCGCACCCAGATACCGCGCTTTATTGTGTACTGCTACTACAAGACGAATCGAGGCATCGCCGTCAATCATCCGGAGTTTGAAAGCTGCATCAACCAGACATTCATCTGCCTCGTCTCCACGGTGCTATATCACGCGTTGAGAGTCTGGCGTAATTGGGGGCAATAACTGGAAGAAGCGGTGTCTTCAACAAGGACTATTGCGGCAGTGAGTTCTCGTTTTCCGCCATCCTGTCATTTTTCCCACCCTACCCGTCGTTTCTGATCTACCATCACCTCCGCCGTCCTGGCATATTAATCTATCCATCACTTCCACCGTCGTGCTGTCATGTATTCCCCATGGTCCTGTCATTCCCACGCCGTCCTGGCATATTCCACGCCTCCCTGCCATTTTCCCAGTTTATCCGTCATTTCCCTGGACTATGCGTCCTCTTCCTGGCTTTTGCGGCCTTCCCTGTCATTTTCCCTGGCATCCTTTCATTCTCGCAGTCTGTCTGCTATTCCGTGCCCTTTCCATTATCTTCCTTGCACTTCCGTGATCTTCCCGGTCTTCCATTGTTCTCCTGGCATTTCCGTCGTTTTGCAATGGCAGCATTCCCGTCGTTCTCCTGGCATTTCCGTCGTTTTGCAATGGCAGCATTCCCGTCGTTCTCCTGGCATTTCCGTCTTTTGCACTGGTCATTCTCCTGTCATTTCCGTCGTTTTGCACTGGCAGCTTTCCCGCCTTTCTCCTAACATTTCCGTGATTTCCGTCTTTTTGCACTGGCAGTGTTCCCGTTGTTCTCCTGGCATTTCCGTCGTTTTGCACTTGCAGCGTTCCTGTTGTTCTCCTGGCATTTCCGTCATTTTGCACTGGCAGCGTTCCCGTCGTTCTCCCGAAGTTCTCCTGGCATTTACCTCGTTTTGCACTGGCAGCCTTCTCGTCGTTTTCTGGCATTTCCGTCGTTTTGCACAGGCAGCGTTCCCGTCATCCTCCTGGCATTTCCGACATTTCCGTCGTTTTGCACTGGCAGCGTTCCCGTCGTTCTCCTGCCACTTCCATCATTTCCCTCATTTTGCATTGGCAGAGTTCCCGTCGTTTCCTGGCGAGGTTAGCTAATTGACGGGCATGCCAGTAATCTACGAGAGGCAGATGGGTACCTGGAATCGATCTTTCCCAGACGCGGAATCGTCGATGCTGGTTTTGACCGGCATTCGGCAGGAGATAACCAAGCGTGTGAAAATGACCAACTGCTGCAAGCGCCCATCAATGGAAGTAGGAAGCCCTTGTTGATCCGGCGTGGGAAATTTCCTGGCGGGTCTTAGAGCGAAGCTCAATAGCGGTAATAGCGAGATTGGTATCTACCCTGGCGACCTCGAATCGGGCTTTGTGAATGATGGCGATATGAATGGTTGTGGGGAATTGACGAGGCAGAAGCGTAGTGACGGTGCAAAGCATATAGGCGGCGAGCGTGGTGCGAACAATTCACCGAGTCAAGTGGTGCTGGAAAATGGCGAGCTGGAAAAAACGGCGAGTCAATCTGGCGGTGGAAGCGAGATTCAGGACAATGTCCTGTGCGGAGGAGAGGCAGTAAGAAGAGGCGAGGGCGAAGAGCTAGATAGACAGACTAGGAAATGTATATAATTCGTAAATTGACCATGATTGCCGCAAATTGACGATGCCGACGAGGTGCCCAAAACACCAGGCGACGTATCGTGAAATGCCGACGAGGTGCCCAAAACACCAGGCGACGTATCGTGAAATGCCGACGAGATTGCCGAAACACCAGACTTAGTAATGTGAGCTTTTGACGATATATTCCGTCAAATGACGGGCCCGCAATTCCTTGAGATGTAAATTCCGTCAAATGACGGGCCCACGAAGGCAGGTGACGGGCCCGCCAATGCAAAGGGTTTGAAGTTCCGTAAAATGACGATGCCGGGAGGGCAAAAGGCGAGACGCTTCGTCAAAGGCCTGGGAATATGACGGGCTAAAGGCGAGAGGGTTCGTCAAAGGCCTGGGAAATTGACGGGCATAAGGCGGGGTATTTCGTCGAATGCCTGGGAATTTGAGCGTAAACAGAGACGTTCATCAAATCCTGGGAATTTGTGGCGGTGGGAAAATGACGAGAATTTGTGGCTCGTCTTTTGGTCAAAAAACGGCGTCGCGACAGGAACGGAGAGATGTTCGTTTTTCGTAGATCTGATATCGTTTTCTTGGCGTATGGATGCAGGTAAGAAAACTTCTCATGCGCCTGTTGTGCCTGGTGCGCCTGGGTACGCCCAGGTGCGTCAGAATGAACCCAATTTTTTGCTGATGGAGCACTGCCGAGCGCTTTGGACGCGAGTGCTTTGGAGAGCACTGGGAGCGCTTTGGAGGCGAGTGCTTTGGAGGCGAGTGCTTTGGAGGCGAGTGCTTTGGAGAGCACTGGGAGCGCTTTGGAGGGGAGTGCTTTGGAGGCGAGTGCTTTGGAGGCGAGTGCTTTGGAGGCGAGTGCTTTGGAGAGCACTGGGAGCGCTTTGGAGGGGAGTGCTTTGGAGAGCACTGGGAGCGCTTTGGAGGGGAGTGCTTTGGAGGCGAGTGCTTTGGAGGCGAGTGCTTTGGAGAGCACTGGGAGCGCTTTGGAGGGGAGTGCTTGGAAAGCACTGGCGAGTGCTTTGGAGGGGAGTGCTTTGGAGAGCACTGGCGAGTGCTATGGAGCATATCGTCGAGTGCTTTGGAGATGGGAGTATATACCTAGATTGTATTCAATTAGCGAGTTCAAGACAGTTTGTAGTGTTAGGATTTAGCAATAGAATCACGGTTTTGTATTCTCAGAGCAGTGCCCACTAAAGCAAAGAGTAGTAGGCCTGGTAATAACAGGCTGAAAGCGATGTTCTGTGATGCGTCGGGGATCTCTGTGCTTGGCAGGTTCAACATGCAATATCGGGTCTTGTAGGAGGAGTCAGTAGTCTTTCCGGCATTAACATGCTCAGGAGTCTTGAGAGCTTCAGGAGCAGTCATAAACGCTTCAGGGCGTCGAGAGTCTCAAAGTGTCGAGATATTTAGTAGTGTCGGTGCGAGTATTCCGTCGAGATAGTGTCGGGCGAAAAAGCGTTCGTCGAGAGTGTCGAGCGAAGAAGCGTTCCGTCGAGATAGTGTCAGAGCAAAATGCGTTCGTCCAGATAGCATCGGCGAGAAAGCTCCGTCAGGATAAAATGTCGGTGTCGAGCGCTGAGTAGCTAAAGTATCCGCCTGCGCTCGAACACTAAAGCGCCAGGGCGGAATCTTTCGCCAAGCGCGCCAGGAAGCATACTCTGCTTCTCTGGAGAAAGCAGTTTGTCTACTGGCGCCCTGGCGTAGGCGTCTGGCGGAGGCTCCGGGTTTGCTGATGTTATTGAGCCCTCTTGACTATCCCGTGAGATGTTTTAAATGCCTACAGGTCCCGGTATCGGTTTTTCAAAAACCCGAGAGTCACGAGATTCATAATATAAGGTATACAGGTGAAGCACTATTTAGGAAGCGGGCGATATGAAACGACTGGGCGTGAATAAGAGTGGATACTACAGAACCGTGGGGTGCCTTTCTGGGAAGATTATCGGGGAATGTATGGGCAATATTCCAGCTACATGACAGTACTACAAGGAAGACGTATCAACCCGCCCTTGTCGAACTGCTAGAGGCTAGGGACAAAGGCATTCAAGAAGGCTAGCATGGCCTTCTGAGAGTTGGGAGGCGCTCCCGACAAAGGTTTTGGGTAGTGAATATACGAAGCATCTTCGAAATGGCCCATTTGTTTCAAGTAGGAAAGGCTAATGGCTAGTAAATACTAGAATCAATTTAAAACCATGGAACGAGTTTCATATATAGGTTTCAGTAGATAGATACATGTATGGAATAAAAGAAA
The DNA here is from genome assembly GCA_024713705.1 of Morchella sp. 2018-W38C. Taxonomy (NCBI): domain Eukaryota; kingdom Fungi; phylum Ascomycota; class Pezizomycetes; order Pezizales; family Morchellaceae; genus Morchella; species Morchella sp. 2018-W38C. The sequence continues at coordinate 815,133 of JAMJEX010000025.1, read as the reverse complement.
GCTCACAGAACATTTTAAAAGCATGACAAGCCGTAACAAATATCTCAGGGGGGGGCCCTCGCAAATCTTGATTAGGTCCATTGAATGAAAGAGCGCTGCCATGACAAAAGAACATAATAGCTTTCGAAAGGCTCAGTGAGTCCTGGCAAGTGCTTGTTGGGCCGTGCGTAGCCCCTGATTAATGTCTCCGGAGAGCATCCAGAGAGTACAGGGCGCTTCCGGAGGTTCAACAGAGTAAGCAAGACACGAGGATGTAGGGAAGGTGTGAGGAGAGAACGCGCCTTGGCAGCGGTCTTCGGAGACTAGCAGAAGTCTCCGGAGATACCCGGTAGCTTGGTGATGCACCTCCCTGCAATAAAGGGTATATTCAACAACAGTCAACCGTCCGCCACGGGCTTTTCTCCGAATGAAGTACTCCACGGGATGAGTCTTAGATGTGTGGTGGACTTCCTCTTCCCAGAAGCAACCTTCGAGTCATGAGCCAAAGAAAGTCGCATGAATGTCGCGACATTATTAGAAAGGAGGCGAGGCCGGGATAAATTATAATAAAGCAGATGATAATGATATCACTTGAAGCGAGGAGCCCAACTTCTCCTCGGGATACGCGTACATTTCCATGAAAACGGGATATACGTTGCCTTCAATAAAGAAAAAGAAACTATCAGCACAAAGGATGGGCCCATACAAGATTCTCGGGACTGTAGGGAAAGGGAGAGTACTAAGATTACAACTACCCCCGAATGCAAAAATCAATTACATGATCTCGATTACTAACTTGGAGCCCGGACTCAGGCCGATATACGACCTATATGCAAGGGACCTAGTTAATATCCGCGAACCGATCGAAGGGGCTGCGCAGACCCTCGCACCATCACGAGAAATCGAAACGATCCTAGATTTCCGCACATTCGGGAGATAGAAGCAACCCCAATACTTAATCCGTTGGAAAGGTTGGACTATAGAATACGACCGATGGATAGACAAAGCTCACATCCCCGAGGAAATGGCGAAGGATTATGACGAGAAGGAATCACGCAGGACTACGGAAAAGGCACAAGGAATGAACTAGGAGGAAGGAGTGGAAGAACATATTGCGCAAGATTACGAGATTGGCGGAATAAGCACTATTATTAGTACCGAGAAGAATGACGTAACGAGAGATACGATTCTCTATAGAAAGTGGCAACTGCTGTACCGAGCAATGAGAGGATTCTGTAAAAACAGTAGAAACGTAGATTGGTTAGTAAACCTGCCGGGCATAGGGGTATCAGCTTGGGATACGTATTAGCCACCAATATGTATGCAGCGGCGACTACACCACCTTTGCCGTGAGTAGTATGAATGAACATCATCGATAGCACCTTACAAAAACCACTACGCTAAGCGCGTAGCACCCTCCAACATAAATCGAAGGCTATTAGAACAGCTAGAAACAGGCTGAGAATAAGAATGATAAAATGGCCCGCAGAATTCCATCCTAAACACTCTTGAGAATCTTTGGAGAATTATGAAAGCTAGAATTAGTAAAAGAAATATTACTACAGATTGAGAATTCAGAAAATCATTGCAGGAAGAATGAGACCGCTTTATACCCCTGGCAGATGATATCAGGAACCTGATAGAGAGTATGCCAAAGAGGATGAAGGAGTGTTTGAGGAACCAGGATGGAGCAACGCATTATTAAAAGCAGATAGTATATTGGTTTATTTGGATCATGTAGGTAGCTGTTCTATATAATATATCATATTCTCCGTAATTTTTATTGTGAGATCCCTCGTCATTGCTTCCTCATTGAACATCGAGGTCAATGATATCGGCGCCGGTAACTGAGACATGTTTAACCTCGGGCGCGCTCGTTCCATTATTACATACTGCTGTATGTATAACTAATGTACTGAAATCCTTGATTAAACGTCGGTATTACTATGGTCTTGTATTCGCCTCCAAAGTCGTCTCTTTTTTTGTTACCCTAACTATTATGTGTACCTACATGTACTTAATAGTTGAATAGAACTACACAAAATTAGACTCGTACCCACACCCCACTAGAAGAAATAGGACCCGCTCAATCGATACGTTTAGACCAGTAGCCAATATTTCGATACAGAGCACTAAGCAGCCAGCTGCTCGTTGGGGATGGGTACTAGACTAAGAGTTACTCGTAGATACAACTAAATGGCGAGCCATACCTTCTTTCTTCTGTTAACAGCCCGTCCCTTATAACAACCGGTATTATTTTCTTCTCAAAGATCCAAACACGCACACTTACATGACTGGCATTACATTACCTTATCACGATAATCACACGATATCACTAGATCCTTTTATCACGTGGAATGTCTATTCAGTCCTTCACCAAATACCTCGATAATGTCATATTTCACGATCTGACAACACCAGAGCTGTTTGAGCCCACACTATTTATAGTGTAATACTAGGCCCCAGTTGCACAAACTATCACTCGGCCATCACGCCATCAAGGCTACTCAACACACAATAGTTTTTCTAGGATGACTGCAAGTATATAATACGCTCCTGCTGCAAATGTGGTCCCAACAGCAATTACGTTCAACACAGAGGAAGCTATCTGACTTCAATTCTGAGTTAATGGGGATCAACTACCCAGCTTACAAAGGAAAATTCCAAAGAAAAAATAGCACTCAAATGGGTATGTATATATGTTTAAGCAGCGAGAAAAAAAATCCCACCCAATTCTCCAACTCCGTACACCCTCCCTTTGTATAACAATATTGACTATTTTTGTTCCTCTCCCCCACTTTAAAGTTTATCCCAACTAGCTGACAAGCTCACCACAGAGCTCTCCATATTTGTCTCTCCACCCATAACACTCACAAACATATCCTCGACTCTATGTGTCTTCTCGGGCTCCTCTACTCTCTCTTTATCCACCTCCTTTTCCTCCCCCTCCGTCCTCTCTCCGTCCCCAAAATATGGCTTAAACAACTTATCATAGCTCGTCCACATTCCCCTAAAGACTCTCTCATGCATTTTGATACCCAAGCCCGAATGGCTTCCTTTGCACCACCTTGAAATAGCAAATGTCGCCAACACCGCCGGGGCCCAAATCCCAACAAATAGCACACCACCAACCTTCTGCCGCAGCGTCGTAGTATGATACGGCCTGAAATGTGCCAACCAGCTCCGATAGGACTCCGGCAGTCCATGCTGCTCTGCGCCGGAGGAGATGATGTTGAGATAGCGAGCAGATGCTTGGGCTCCGCTGTGCGGCCGTGTCTTGGTCATTGGGGCTAGCAGCGTGTGAGCTTTCAGTGCCTTCCCATCAATGGAGATGCAGTCGACTGTGACATCGGCATAAGATGCGCCGCCACCCTCAGTTGCAATGATTGTTGCATAGTCTTCTGGCGTCACTTCATAGACAACGCCCATGAGTGCCGGTGCGTCCACATCGTCGTTAAGGTCCTCGGAATCCCGGTAACGGCCTTCGGAGAGCTTGGATAAAACAACGGTAGCCTCCATATCTTCTAGTCCTTCTTCTGCCATCAACATCTGCTTCTCGCTGGGGATGTTGACCTTTCGGGCGCGAACATTGGCAAAACAAGGTTCAATATAGGCAATGCCGGGGAGATCAAAGACAAGAGTAAGGCTGGGAACTGTAACCACGGTTGCGCTGAGAGGTTTGATGCCACGGCGGCCTTGGAAAGTGCCGGCATCGAGATTGGAGCCGTACGCCAAGTATAGGATGTTGCCAGGCGCTGGGCCGTCGGAAGTGATTGAAGTAATGGTCATATCTGGACTCTTCTGAGACGTGAGAAAAGAGGGTGTATAGTGGTCAAGCAAGCGGATGGCTGTGAGCGAAAGATTGGAGAAGCTGGTATCTACCGGGTCGTAATGAGTTGAAGACATCGTGGGCGGTATTATCGTTATATACGTGCGCTCGGCGTTTTACTGATGTTGATACTAGTGGGCGCGGGTCGTAGCGTAGATAGTACGGATTTTGGTGGTTGTTGTCTTCCACCTTGAAACATAGGGCGCGGAAAGCCGGTCATCGGGGTAATTATGGCGCCGGGATACTGGATCCTCCGACTCCGACCGTTGTTTTCAAATACGGGAAATTAGGCGGTGCACCTTTGGGACTGGAGGCTTGAACAAAATGAATGCGCCTTTTTCTACGTGGCTTTATGATTTCAAATAAACGAGGGACGGGAACATGAAGGTGCTCAATTCAATTGCGAGTCGATGCTGAAGGGTATTCTGTGGCTCAATAGGTACATTCGCTGTCCTAAATACCGGGCAAGCAGCCCGCCGCATTTATCGGTCTTTGGAATATGTACTCAGAGGTGCTTTATTACAGTAATTCGTTTCCCAGATAGGCCAGGGATAGATGGACAATACTGTCTTACCCTTAGTTTATAGTCAAAGTCTTTGTGGACCTTCGGCTGCTATGTCTAAGTAGATTTCCGTACGGAGTAATCGCCCCTGTGTATGTATGTACCCAGGGTGCCGGAAAGTGATGCAACGTCTAACCTAACAACGCAGAAAGGCACTCAGAACTTCAATTCCTAACATAACACAGAAGATGTATATTTTAGCTATACACATGATATATGAGTCTCTGGAATAGAGTCTACATTTCTCCAGGTCATTGAATTGGGGTTTTTAGCCTGGAAAGGACTACTTGTGACAAGAGACGGTAATAAAAGGAGATGCAATAGCGATTCGTATTGACTCTTACCATAACTACATGTATCATCCCTAGCTTATAAATTACTATAGATCCGCTCAACATTCTGTTAGCTAGTCTGGCACCCCCGGGTACAGCGCCCTCTCAAAAGTCATTGACCGGCAACAAAACCACACCAAAATTCGCCAAAGATCATAATTGCCATTAATAATGAATAAAGATTTAGAGGATAAAATATTTGCTATTGAATTTAATATACAGTGGAGTCTCGATAGTAGCGTATTGTCTGAATTTTCGTGTGCCACTATCGGGGATATGCTTGTATCGAGAACAACTTTGCCCGTACCAACTGGTTTGGGATTGCCCAACTACATGTATATGCTAGTATCGAGGATATGCTATTATCGGGGTTGTCAGATGTGGAAGAAAGTATATGAGCTAGAAGTAGAGCAATCTGGAGATTCGGCTACATCCCATTTTTCTGCAACTCAATGTACCAAAACCAACACAACTCATGCTAGAAATGTAATATTGTAATTTTCAGCTAATAGGGCTTTATCCATATAAAAAATATGTAGTCCTCCAATTCTCAGGTAATATTCATCATAATTGGTGGTTGAAAAGTGGCATTTCGGGTGTGATTTGGTTGCCGTCAATGACTTTTGAGAGAGCGCTATACCTATTCGGCCGAGTTTCGACTTAATCACATGACCTGTGTGCAGCGCCTACCAACGTCACTTGAGTGGTCGAAACCCGGCGGCGCGAGTACTCGCGGTGCCGGAAAGTCGTCGGGTCACGTGAACCCAATTGTAGTTGATCTCACTCCTATTTCTGCTTAATTTGGTCACATGACCCGAGGACTTTTCGGCACCGCGAGTACATGAAGTGAGTACATGCACTCCGTATACCATGGAGTACCGTGTGTTGCATCAGTCCGATATCCCGCGCGTGTGTTGTAGGTACATGTATGTACCTACAGCCACTCATCAAAAGTGTCATGTCCGGCTCAATTTAGGAAATTTCAAAGTTCCCATTAAAATGAACACAGCAACAGTCAATGGTAATCAAAGTCAATATTAGACATTCATGGTATTTTTATTCTCTGTCACTCACTGGATACAATTATATAGATACATTTTAGTTATTCAATTTGACCGTAAATCTGGTAAGCCACACTGACCAACTTTGATATGAATCACGAACACTTTTGATGAGTGGCTGTACAGCCAGCGATGGGTAATAAGTGATGGAACACCCTGAAATATGGTTATACCTGCAAACACCGTATATTGGTGGCGTTTTACTCGAAACAGGTATCACTCTGTCTCAGCCCGTTCCATCACTTATTACCCACCGCTGTACATACATGTATGTACCTAGAGACCTCCGCTTGCTGAGGAAAAAGCCGCCCTCCGAGTGATGATTACATGATATATACTTTGGAGTCTACTGGTGCGCTCTCCCCTGTCAAAAAAGTTCGTCATAGCCGCTAGCGCGGCAACTCGACAATTCAATTTTCAAGATCACCTCACCTCTAATCATAATCACCACCATACTGCACCTCCCCCGCCGCCCCTCCCCCGCCAATCCAGCCAACCCACCACAAACACAATGCTCGCCACAACGACAACCCTGCGTTCCGCCGCCTCCGTCGGCCTTCGTCTCTCAGTACGCAATGCCTCTACCACCGCTAACACGACCTCCCCCTCCTCCGTGACTGCCACATCCGCAATCTCAACCCCCACTCGCCCACACCTTGACTGGGACTCATTCCTGCGCCTGCGAAAGGTGCGCCGCCGATACAACCTTGTCTCAAGCATCTTCAGCTCGCTACTCGGTACTAGTGCAGGGATTGGGTATCTGGCAAACAAAGAGATCGACCCAACACAGATGATCATGGGCATGGATCCGTTGATCATGTTTGGGCTGGCGACGATTAGTTGTGGTGCCGCAGGGTGGCTGGCAGGGCCCGTGCTAGGGAGCTCAGCGTTCGGAATCATGAATAAGAAGAATTTGGGCGCTATCGAAGAGGTGTGTTGGCAATCTACCCACAGTAACTTTCTATACACAATCCTAGCTCAGGAGATGTGCTCTCAGGGAATTTTGTTTCTTTTCTTTGGACTAAGGCCGGTACTAATTTAATGTTTCCATATATATAGAGAGAAAAAGAATTCCTACAGCACATCAAGAAGAACCGCGTTGACCCCAGCTTTCAGTCATTCAGTAACCCCGTTCCGGACTACTACGGCGAGAAGATTGGCTCGCTGAAGCAGTACCGACAGTGGCTCAGAGACCAAAGAGCTTATAATCAGAAGAGCAAGAGCTTCTTGTAGAGAAGGAAATCAGTACTTAGAGAGAGGTTTCTAAGGACTATAAGCATTCGAGCTAGCTACGGAAGGTAGCTTATGAGATTGTTGTCTTACTAGTAGAATGGGATTATCTGGTATCCCAAGGTTGTTCTCTTTTGTTTCTTCTTCGGTTCACATTTTCTTTCGATATGTACATTCCCTCACTTCCTAACTAAATACATATTGCTCTCAATTCCATGTTATTGGCAATGAAGCTGTTTTTCCTCTCGGCATTACTTATCCACGGAGACATGCTTCTTCCCCAAGAATATCAGATAACCGACATGAGTGAGGAATTGAGAGGAAGAATAGCAAAGCTGTATCAGTGGTCTTTTGGCTCCACCCAGCTGGTGACGTCGACGTTAGGAAGAAAGTTAGCCAATACCTAGCTTAATTACATACTTTTTCTGTCCTAGTGATAATCAATTGAAGTGAGATATGCTAGAGTGATTTTGTTGTTGTTGTTGTTTAACCCATACCCGCATGCAACCTTTCGGTTATGGCGGCGTACCGTCCTCTCTAGGCTTCACCTAGAGGGTTCAATCCGCAATGGACCTAATGGAATATCCCAACTGAGCGCAAGCCCGCCACCTTCACTTAGTCACACTCCTCCGCATTTTTCTCTACATGTCCCATTTTGTGCCGGGACTAGGGAAACTCTCTTCACGAGCAGAAACCTACCTACATGTTAAGCTAGGAAAGGAAACCACGATTAATATCCCCTGAGTCCTCGCCCCGGCAGGATTCGAACCTATGCTAGAGTGATTATCTAGGAAGAGAACTTCATTCCTGGAAGATCAATTCTCCTCGCTCAGACAGTACTGTTATTAATATCATTGCATACAATCAATGAAGTAATCGATCAATAATCTCATGAATTAAACAAAAATAAATAACCAATAATCTCAACTACATGTACCGAGTGACCTCTCATGATGGACCATCTTAATTAATCGCCCAGCGCCTATCGACTAAATGCATGTATCCTTAGCTCCTAAGGTGCGAAGTTGTGCTACTATAACTAAAATTACATACTACTATACTATATACTAGGGGACCACCTCGTGACCGCGAGTTGTACTTTGGATTATAGGTACAGTCTCTCACGGGGTGAAGGCGGATCCTGTCTGATGGCGGTCAAGGGTTTAAGGCCAATAGCAGAGTTGAGTTTGGAACGCCAGGATCCGCCGTCACTAGGTGAAAGACTGTATCAATCAAGTGTTCAATAATTATAGAAGTCTTTCTGTAGGGGGGCCTCGCTCCTGTACCTCCCCTTCCACCTCCAACTCTCCCGCCGCCATAGACTACGGTCTGCATGCGAGTATGAATTAAACAAAAAAAAAAAAAAAAACCTCCAACTCTAGCTCTCCCTCTAGAATATGGGGCCTCAGCCAATCAGCGCTCAACAATCTTAGAAAACCGTCTTATTCCAGTACATATTAGATGAGTATAAACCAGTTTAAATTATAATAAATGATGCTTTATCATCACATCCAACACTAAAGAGGATCTTCCCACATACGATCGAATAAATCAACCAACCAAACAACGAGGCCTCGTTAAAGACTTTGATTTGTGTTACTGTGTTTTGTTGTTTTGTTTTATTTTAAGTTTTTAGTACTATAGTGCGAGGTGACGGAAGACGGGGAGTTCCGGGGGGTGCGATATTACTATAACCGAAAGGTTGCACGTAATTAATAAATTAAAAAAAGGCCTCGTTCATAGGTTATCACTCAACGCCAACCATAATTCCAGCGGGCCCCACTCACCAACCGACAGGAGTACAACACATCCACCCTCTCTAAACAGAGATATACTTATTGCCGGTGCCATCTGTTGAGAATCTTTTCTTATCCTGTCTGTGATATCAAATTAGTGTAATTATTGCATGGACGGGGCAGATATTGGAGACCAGCATTCATTACAAACTTTCGTTTGTTGAATCTCCACCCTAGTCATTATATATATGGTCTCCATCGATACCAAATAGGTTTAAACGATGCTACATCAAAGTCTCTTTATGTATGTAGGTACATGAGCCTCGGGTGTCGGGTGGCAGAAATAGAAATACTCATTTTGGTCATTGGCACCCAAGGAAGCTGTGAAGATATATTAGCTAAGGTCAGGTTGGAGAAATGGAGTGGGCGGGCCATGGGTCTAGTTATTACAGGGATAAACTGATACATGTATATACATGTAGTATACTTACAAATTCAGCGCCCGCCAACTATAGCATGCATGCGATGCTCTCTGATCTACTCTGAATATGATTTCCGTTTTAATCTTAGCATCTGTTCTCGTCAGGTTGGTTATGCTTATTCTTGATAAATCTCCTATGGGAAAAAGAGGTGTCCCCAAAGAATAGCTTCACAAAGAGAGAGCATTATTTCGAGCTACAGTTACACCCATGTCGATTCTAAGTTTCAATACATTCCAGAATTCCTCCCCTATAGTAGCTAGCTTCTACCTAGTACATACATTCCCGGCCTTCACCAATTCCTCATTTACTACATATATGTATGCACGAGAGCTACAAGTATATAAATTGCCTATATCAATCATAGACAGCATGTTATCAAGAGCGTTCTTCCTTATTACCCACACTGAAGTTGTATTCGAACCGGTTATTTCTGTTAATTACAATATGCACTCCATGCTGTTATAAGTCGCCTTTCGGCCTTGCTATATTTCCTAGCTTATGAGCTGATGGGAAGTACAGTACCAAAAAGGCTGGTGGATCCAGTACCGCACCTAGCAGAATGCTGAAAAACTACGGTATTGCTACGGTATTGCTACAGTATAATAGTTAGGATTCCGATTTAATTCGGAAGATTTACACAATTCCGTATTGATACAGTACGTATTACATCCCCTTTTTTGGTACTGTATCTCTCAACTAGGAATAAAAGCTGAGTATGCATACAGTTGTCGCCGGAGGTAAGGAGTCCTGCGTAGCCAACACTAAGACCTGGGCCGCAGTACCCTTGACAAATCTAAGATCTTCCGGTGCTAGAATCATGTGTACAAGCGCCACAGGCATGTATTTATTGAACCCGTTCCTATAAAGAAAAATGGTAAATTAGCTATGTATATGTTGCCGTTTCTAGAAGTTTTTCTTCATTCTTCATCACTTGAGAACATTTCTTTATTCTATTCTATTCTATTTATTCCCTTAGTCCCGCACCATCTTCGTATGACAATGGATCTATAGAGCGTATTTGCCAACCGTCAATTCCAAGAATTTACAAATTGTGGGGCTCCGAAATGGCAACCGGGGCTGTTAATTTTGAATTTCGGTGGGGCAACATGCTGTGAGATATACTAGAAGGATCACAAGCACCCAGCTTTGTTACTACCGAATCGCGAAGCTAGTATCATGGGTATGAATTTTCAGTTCCAACAGCGTATTTCACAGGTAGAGTGATGAATTTCCTGATTTTCGGGTTTTATTCTGTCATACCGCTAACCAGATCATCGATTTTGGCCACTGAAATTTTGAAGTTTCCATAGTTGAAATTGACGGTTAGCGAATTAAATACGCACTAATGCCATTCACTATGGGAAGATTGCCTGAAGGGCAAGGATTACTTTCAACCTCATAACGTTTCCCGACACGATTAATATTGCATGAATTTACGAGTACTTTCTTTGAACTTTCCTTTGTTTTTATCTCTTTATAAATAAACGACTCTCATAATAAAAATTATCATAGATTTCCACTCGTTAGATACAAATTAAGCATTTGAGGATTCTATATTTTAATTCATACTGCTCGGTAGTCGCCCATTCCTAAGCTCTGTGAGCTTCTCGCGATCGCCATTGAAGGCAAGAGGTTGCTGTAATTGATGCTGGAAATGAGCAGACAGATTCTGTGATATAACTCTTTATTCGGTTTATCACCTGCCCCAATGTGCAATCTCTATCAGCGAGTGAAAAGCTGTAAACTAGCTATACCCAGTTGCCAAGAGATCGTGATAATCTTAAAAGTTTATACTCTCATGAATCAAAGATCAATGTAAAGAGTGGAGTTACGAGGTGGTGGGGTAAGGACATACACCTTAATCTCACCGTGGTCTAAATATGGCCACTGATTCAACTAAATTTCCGTCCGAAAACTCGTTCTTCACTTCTTTAGGGTATTCAAATGCATCGGGCGACCACAAAAGGGTACATGCAATTAGTGAATTAAACAAGAAAAAGAAAAAAGCTTATATGAAACATGATGCACTCGCTGAAGAAGACACAAAAGAGTTTAATGGCTACAGGACCTCATTTATTGGCTCTTTATGGTATTGGTAACTTCGGGATCAGAACGTCATGTGCTGTAAAAGAATCACAGTATGCCGGAATATATGATATACTATGGAGATATGTGCAGTTCCACAGAGAGATCACCCAGTACACAGCATTTCGAGGAATTACATCTGAGATATATCCATACAAGAGCTAAAGATTGATATCGAGCTCCCAGTGACTTGCACACGAACCATTAATGCTCATACTGACGACATCTAAGTAAGGAAAGAAAGGGAATATATAGCATTATAGAATCTGTTGGCTAGTTTCTAGTCTCCACTTTTGAGTAATTCCTCTAGTTGTAGAGCGCCGCCATTGCAAAACTAGCCCCAAAAGACGCTCTGCACAAACCACATCAGTGAATATTAGTTTTAAAAGCTGAATCTTGAGGGGTGATACATCAAGGGTACGTACTTGAACGCCATATTCTTCGTTACCAGTCCTTTCACATCCACTTTATTTGTGAGCTTTTGTAGCCATCTATATGGGACTACATGCAGCCCCCTTGAAGCCAAAAACTGTTGTCCCCATCGTCATTAGGATACTGCCCGTTAAAAATACAACAGTATATAGTGCTCAGACCTCAATTAGTAGCATCAAACTGCCGAGAACAAGACCAATGCTTTTGCTAAACTTTCCTACCGCAAATCCTGCCACGAGCCCTAGAAAGGATCCGGTTGAAACCTGTCTATAAAGGATCGGCGAAAACGTCGATTGCTGCGTTTGTGTTGCTGTTGCCCCTCCCCGTGCTCGTTCATATGGTTCTGGTTGGGGTTTGCTGGATCCTAGTCCTATGCTGGCGAGGGAGGGCCATGCGGTGACGGTTTCACAGCGCATTGTGTGGATAAAGAGGGGCCTCTTGGGGTTGGAGAGGTCATAGGATACAATACCAATAGCGGTGATGGAGGGAATAATAAAACGGTAGGCCATGATTTCTTTCTCTTTGTTTTTGGTTTAATTAATGGGAGAGGGTGTTGTTCGTGATACAGAGTCTCTGGAGGGTTGAGAGGGGCCTATGAATGACGTCGTTGGTTGCAGGGTAGAGTTAAGGTATCACTTTAACTCCTAGACGTGGAAATCCATATACCCGTAATTTCACAGCGTTTGTGAACATGACCGCTATTGCATACAGACAAAAATCCGCTAAAACAACTTTTTTGTATGGCATGCAATAGCGGTCGTGTTCACAAACGTTGTGAAGTTACGGGTACACTCATATGAAGAGTTCAATGCGCTCTTCGGATGTCGTTGCAACCAAATCCCCACACCATTTAATGAACGCGTGAGTATAGGTCGGACCCAAAGAGCTTGCATATCTTTGAAATCTTCGAATAGAGCTACATGTATTCCTAGCTAGATGATCAACAAAGCTCAATTGATCAAGCTCAAAGTGAACGGAGCTGCCATTTCACTCGAGAAATACCTAAGGAAAGTACTTGGTAGTTATTATAGTTATTAGAAAGGAAATATCCTACAAGACCCTGAAGATAAGCCCTTTCCCCCACATCGCCCGGGTTCAAATGACCATGCGCTAGATTCTAGAAATTCATGCTTAAAGATTTCTAAGGATGCCTAAAGAAATCTTACTTCACCAAAAATCGTTGAAGATATTAAATATCATGATTCCACTAGATTAAAAAAGGGCTGCCAAGATATCCATGCGAGGTCATGAAGCCCCATGATCCTGATGAATTTGGCGCAATAAAGCCACGCTTGATATGGGTAGAGTTTGTAACTTCGAAATTACTTCTTCTGGCTTGCGTGGAGAACTTGCCCTCTGATTCGATCGAATGGTATTGTAGGGTTACAAAAATAACCGATCACTGGCAACCTCGTGAGACTCATAGCAACCAAAACTGACCAGCGAAGAAACCTTACATAGAGACATTCGAGGTCAGAAGGATAAGTCAATCCTTTCCAAGCATCTAACTCCGTTTAGGACACTTAAATTATTCAGTTGCTATCCTGGTTGTTGAGTTATTCTGATGAAGTGGACCTCGATGCTGCCAATGTTAGAGTAGGTGATCGGTTATTTTTGTAACCCTACAATACTTACAACTACATGTAGGTACATGTACCTACGCAGTGATTATTGGAGCCAATGACAATATCACTCCAGAGGAAACATTTCGGCCACCACAAACATCGTTCTCCAAGTGGAATCTACACCATTGCAGGCGCATGTAGTAATTTATTGCCGCTAAAGAGAATGACTACAGGGTTTGGTTACAGGGATGAGACACCACTACACAGACGAACTTTCACTCGTGAGAATTTTGCTATTTCGGGCTCTGACGGAAATTTTATGGCAGGCACTGGTCATACTGATCTGGAAATAAAATTCCTCTGATAATTGTATTGTTTGGAACTTCAATCAGACGTCACGGGCCCCTCCATGGAATGAAAAAGATTGAGAGGAGGGGTTGCCCCCGCCGCTTTGTGCGCAACTTTTCCCCCACACACGCACGCACAAATCCTCGTCTTTCCACACTGAACTTTTTTCCCACACACAACAACCCAAAACAACAGTCTCATCAGCAGCAGTCACGGTAAACCCTCACTACCTTCGCTCGGGGCCGAAAATACCATAGTAAGTGAACCCTCGAGATGATTAAATGTATACTATTGAAGAGGCATCCCGTTCAAATCAGCCCAACACCCATGTCATATTATTCGTGCTCGATTTTATTTCAACAGCCAATAATTAAATTCAGTTCCGCTGACAAAATGCTGTCGTCTTTGTCGTTCGTCTCGCCTGGCGGGAGGGCGGCATTGACATTTACTTCGGGTATTTACAGATGAATGAAGAAGAAGTCCGCCTACTGCAGGCTGCTGCAGGCTTTGAAGGCGATGTAAAAGAGTCTGTGCCTGCCGTTGTGGGCGACATCGAGGCAGGACAATTATCAGTTGACGATCTCTCTGTCGAACAAATCAACCATGCCTTACAATCTTTGGTTGGTGTCATGGGGGAGGCTGGAACTGAAGTGATTAACCAAAACCTCGAACAACACTCCCAGCAATCATCCCAACCACAGCCAGAAGTCAACTTTCCCGTATCTGGCACCGCTAATAATGGTGTGGTAAACTTTGGCGCGGACCCCAAGACGACCAAGGATTTTGAAGGGCTTTGGGGGATCGAAGAACCCCAGAGTGCTGAAGGTGACACTAGAGTCGGAGGCATAGAAGACGGATCCGATATCGACTATGAAGTCCAGCTTAGGGAATTGCAGAAAAGTCTTGCAGAACTGTCTCGCGCATGCACGAGAGCGAGCACGCCGCCCCCCTCGATTCCACAGACCGCAATGGTCGTCAGATCTGACCAGAACCGACAAATCAGTGCGACAGCCGAACAGTCTGTCCAGTTTACTGCAAATTGGATTATCAATAATCTCCAATCTGCTACCAGCACCGGAGCTACCCCATCTTCCCCTGAGGATTCTAATGGGAAAGGTCGCGGCAGGCGACTCTCTATGATTGACCCGTCCGAGGATCCTTTGAAGGCTGCGGAGCGGGAGCGGATAAGAGTAGAAAATAGGGAGCGAAAAAAAAAATGGAGGAATCAAAATCAAGAACGAAGTAAGAAAGTTTCATCTAAATACAAATACAAACCTTTAACACCGAGTTAGATAAGGACAATGATCTTCGATGTCGTGTCACTAAACGCGCGCTTCACCTTTTCGGGGCCGAGATGAGCATTGAAAAATCCAACTGGATTGAACGCGAATTCAACCGTCGGCGCTCAAAGCGCGTAACCCGTACCAAAATCCGCGATAATGATCCTGCTAGTAGTGACCCCAATGTCGGCTCATCTAGTGTCTTCCCAGCTTTCAACCAGTCCGGTTCATCTAGCTACCAGATGAGCTCTGGGGAACTGGTTCTTCGGAATCAACTCATAAATAATCCTGCATTATTCGAAAAAAACGCGGAGTTTGTTATCATGGAGCTTATCACGCTGATGTCAACCGAGCCAACGCTACTTCCATACATGGTTGACATCCTGAACAACATGAAGGCAGAGGGGCGAGGACCAATGATTCAGAACAGCAACTATCAGATCAATCATGACATTGATAACCGGATTACTGATGTTTCTGATCATATTCACCCAGAAAACGATGATGGAACCAGTTATGGCAGACATGGTTCAGGACTTGGGTTGATTGAGGATGGCTCGAATACTGGCTGGTCAACAGGATCCCAGACACCGGCTCCCGAAGGACTTGACAACATCACTGGCGAATTCGAAAGCCTTGATCGAATCACAGCTGGATTCGAAACTCTTGTTGCCAACTTGGAAAAATCTTTGACAGATTCCGAAATCCAGAATACCGATGGAACAACAAACCCTACGCCCGAGGAAAACGACCAGCTTAAGCCTAACACGGAGCCCGTTTCAAGTAGTTCAGATTGTCTCCCTTCACTCGATGAAATACCACTAGACATGGATTTCAGCCATGGAAATATACCAGGCCCTGAGAACCTTGACCAAGCTCTCGAAAATCTCATGCGCGAACAGTCTCAGGGAATGGCGATCGGCAGCAACGGTGGAGACACAGAGCCCCAGTTCGACGAAGAGGCCTTGGAAAGGTTGATTGCGGAGGGTGGAGTTGACGTTGCTGAGCTGATGAAAGCTATGGAATCCGAACAGGCGACCGAAGGGCATCAAGATCAGCAGGTCAAGGCAGTTGATGATTTCTCGACGAGGATTGACATGAATGATAGGATGGAGCTTGTTCAACAACTTGGACAAATTGAGGACCCTCCAACATCAAATACGAGTGAACAATCACAATCCAATCGCGGAGATGATGAAGTTTCACTTGAAGCCTCTGAGTTGACCCTTGAGGAGATCAACAGCCTGATCGCTGATCTCAGCAATGGCTCAGAGTCGACCCCGACGGACTTGAACGGGCAGTCCAACAAAGAATTAGCCCCACCACCTCCACCTCCAGTCGCCTCTACGCCAGCCCCCAATACCGACCACGATACTTCTGATGTATACACTCCCGAGAATGTCGTGGCAATCTTGAAAACTCTTATCGAACTAGCTGTAACGCCAGAAAACTATGAAGCCTCTTCAATTCCAGCTCATAATCCCCGAGGAACAAAACGATCTTCGCCTGATTCCTGCCTAAACCCCTCGGCGAACAAGCGTCCATGCGCTCGTGCGCCCAATAACACAGCAGCGATGCACGCTGTTTCAAAGACGGCACTCAATCAACTCAATGGGATATTGATATCAAATGGCTACCCCCCAGCTCCTTCTTCATCGAGCTATCAGAATCATGTCACATCCGCCTACCATTCACCCCAAACAACCGGTGCAAGTGGAAACTCACAATCCCCGGCATATATTGCGAGCTTCGGCACAACTGATGGCATGAACAAGAAGCTTATGGCGATGAAACCTCCCCCATATCGGCCAGCAGGTGGAATTAGCAGCGGAGGAGCAGGCATAAATGGAAACGGGGGATTAGCAGGGGTAACTGCCAAAAGAAAGACTGGAGACGAAGAGAAGAAAGTCAGAGCTATGGGCTTCCCACCCTTGATGGCTGGGTTGAAGCCTAAATCAGTATGACCGACCTATTTGGACCTTGGTTTTTGGATGCTTTCGGTATATATGCCTAGAGTGGAGGGATGCACTCTCATGAGATTTTCATTTCTCTAGGGTTCCCCATTTGTCTAACGTCTGCATTATTTATATTCGCTACCATTCCCCAAAATAATTTCCCCCCAAAATTTCATATGTATACTTCTGGAGTTTTTAACCAGGTTCCGTATCTATTGGTGTTCAAAAAGTGATGGTTAGAGGGCTATTTTTATCTTTTCCTTTTGGTATCTGCGGAGGGTGTCTGATTTTACTCGTTTGATTTTGTTTTTTTCTTACTTTCTTTTTATCTTTCTTTTGGGAGGTCTAGTCTGGGGTTTTTTCTCTGGGTTTTCTTTCTCCGGTTTGTCCACAGAACTAACCAACATATATGGTGTTGCACATGTGTGGTCATGTTCAAAACAAAATCAAAATAACACTATCTACAGCATTCTTTTTCTTTGTACAAATCAGAAGTTTGGGATGGATTCTTTTTCTCGGGTTTTTCTTTTTCGCTCTTTTTTTTCCCACCTTTTTTATTTTTTTATTTCTTATTTTTTTAGGTTTCTTTGGTATCGGGGTATCTTACGACGTCACGAAGTTCAAGCTCGTTCATCTGTAATCACGGAAAGCTACAAGGGCGCTTCCCCCTTCCCCCCTCCCTCCCTTCCCCCTCCCTTCCCCCCTCCCCTCCCCTCATGTCGGCTTTTGCATCTATTCCTTGATGTTGTTTGCAAGGCAGAGCTAAACTGAGTCAAGCCCGGGGCCTTCCTCCTTCCTTCGCAGAATTACATATACATTACTGTTTAAAAGGCACTTTATTTTGGAAATGTGTAGTTCGAGATGAGTATCTTATATGGCTAGTGTTAATCCAGGCCTAAATAGACGGGAAACACACTCAGCATGTTTGTTGAATCATCAAGTATCACTCGTGTAGCTCAAAGACCTGTCCCACTCGACCAGGCAAGTGAAAAAGGCAATACCGCTGATCACATAAATGAAAGCCACACGGCCTAGCTCTCCATTCGAACTCACAGCCTCGTTTAACGTTTTTGACCGTACCATAAAAGTTTCCACCCAGATTTTGGAGGCGAAAAGGCTCGATAATAACCACAGTCTAACAAGGTACTAGGTCAAAAACGTTACCTCCCAAGGAAAGCTTGTATTCATAGCAACACCAGAACCCGAGGCTCCTTGTATCACTCTACTTGTAGGAGCCGACTTTGGGAACTCTGTCCAAGCCGGGTCCGGGTACGCGGAGACGGGTGATAACATATGATGTCGTACCCGACCTAAAAGCCCATGCACGGCCGGAACATAGCTTTGGGCAAAGGAACAATATCATATCCTTACTATTGTCGATACACTCCCACATACAGCACTACCACCACTACTTCTAGCTGCTCCTCCAAACATACCGAGTGAGCACCTGTGACGCTAATTCCGATCACAAGACAACCCCAGGTAGACGCCGCCCCCCCGCCCCCCCGCCCCCCCGCAAAGACGGAGTATTGCAGCCTGTAAACTAACATTTTTTGGCGTGCATTATGTACCCATCAGCTGTCTTACAGCACGCACAGGCATTGTATCTAGGAACGTTTCTACATCAGCTGGGGAAGAACTTTACTTCCACAAAAAATCTAGATATGCTCTAAATGCAGATTAACTCCTGCGTATTACCAGACAGTGTCGATCCACAAACACAGATACCTATATACTGATGTCCTTAACCTACGAATATACCTACAGGGTGTGAGAGTTATATTTTCAGGAATACCCTTGAAAGCGTTCTATACAGAAAGTTCCCGGATAAATAGCGAATATTTGTCGATCGACTAGGAATAAGCACTGCTCAGTTGGCAGTCAAAGATTTCTAGCTAGTTTAATACTAACACAAGGAGTGATATAATGAATATCCCTAGGCCACTTTAACTTTACTTAGGAATAAATGTTGACGCAGGATTAGGAGCGAGTTCGAAACTGTGTAAGCGTTACTAGTAGTGTGAATCCACAAATCAATTGGTACACTATCAGCTGTTATAGAGATTAGTAGTATAGTATACTACAGATCTAGCAATAGCTATCACCCCCGTCACCACTACAGCGTCCACGCCTACATTCATTATGAGAATTACAGACATTACAGATATCGATCACACTACAGCTATGGCTATGGCTATGGCCACTATATCATTAAGAACCCCCACACATCTCAAGTATGAAACCCAGAGCAAGAAATGAAACTAAAGGAAACACGAAAATCAGATATTCCATAAAGAAAAGAAGAGATGGAAAATAGATTTACAAACCCCCCTAAAGCCCCAACCTCTAACCCGTCCAATCCTCCAGCCCCCCTTAAGCACACCTCCACACATGCACTCCACGAGACTGCTACTCAAACCTCGCATGCCTCCCCCCCTCCCTCACCACGCCCAGCGCCTGCCCCGTACTCCCAATCCACTCCTTCACACTCCCAAACACCATCTTTGCCATCCCCACCTTCTTCTTATTCTCATTCATCATGCCCACGGTCCCGCCAGCAGCTCCACCGCCAATCTCAGAGGACGGAAGCACATTCTCGCCGGCGCTCAGTGACACAAACAGCGAGAACGGGACAAGCCAGACACAGATGCCAAAGAACGCACTGATCTCCGTGAACGATGGGAAGCGCGGGTCGGTGCGTGGTGGCTCGTAGGGGCTGCCAGAGCTGCCGCCGCGGCGCACGGCGGTGTAGGTCGTGGGGTAGGCGGGGAGCGGCGGGTTCGAGAAGTGCTTAAACCATAGAATATGGTTCCCAAGTACGAGCACTATATATGTCTGCTGTCAGGTACCGAGGGTAGGAGAGTGGGATGTGGGAGTGCAACGTACGGCAGCTGAGGATAAAGATCCCATCGGTGAGCTTGACCATGGGGAAGGTGCGCGTGATGTTCATGAGGTAGACGACATGGCTTGCGGCGGAGAAGGCCGTAAGGAGGAAGGGGAAGCCATCAAGTACCAGCAGGAGCGCATGGATGGCGATGATTGATTGGATCAGTCTGGTCAGGAGCTTCTTGCAAAAGACTGTGTGCTCCTCGACGAGCTCGGAGAGGTAGTAGAGCCCCGACGCTGAAGTAGTCCCGGAATGTCAGGGAGGTGCGCTTCTCGGTATGGGGTAGTGGGAAGAATAGGGGAACATACCGATTGCGAGTGTCAAGAAGGAGAAGCCGAATACCATGCCCACATATCCGAGGAATGGGAGGACCCACATTGTTGGTTTGGCGTGGCGGGACTTGGAAGGTTAGTATTACTGGCTCTCTATTAATTGAGGCTAATAAAATTCCGGATAGTTAGGGGTTATCGTAATGTCGTGGGGTTCTTTGGGAGGTTTCTTTCCGTGATATATGGAACACTCGAGTCTTTTTATCAAGTCGTAGATGATGCCAAAGTGTTCAGAGTGTTTCTAGGCGGCGAAGATGTCATCACCGCCACTACCGTCCCGTGCCCTGAGAGGCTTAAAACACTTGGCATTCCTCTTCCGGAGTAGGGTTACACAAAAATGCTCGGGCAGGAGAAGGCGTTCTGTTCCTTTTTGTACAGAAAAGTGCATGCAAGGGGTGCATAGATCGATCTTCTATACTGGGACCGCCTTCGGGATAAACGCATTTATGGGCAGAACACATGTGAGCCTGGGCACATGGAGATGTGTATGTACCTATATCTGTGCCAGCACCGGATTCCCGGTGTTGGATTGCAGGGGCGGTGCACTATCTGTGTGTTTGCTACACTTCGATTTACACCAACAGCGGTTTCTTGCTACCAATTCCTAATGCTCGGGGGTGGTGGGTGACATTGCTACCTCGTTGGACAGCATGTCGTTGTTCGGATCTCTTGTTCAATGTCGCACCATTGATTGCGCAAACCACATCGCTTTTCCTATGCACTATATATTCATGGTTGGTACCTGCAAGCAATACAGTTGGACCTGCTGGTATCTAGAGTCAAGTAAACGTCCAAACTCCCATAAATGCCTATATCTTTTATTTGCGCAATAAATACAACTCAACCTCTCCTCTCCAGCGTATTGAAGCGCTTTGCAGTAGCAACCTGCTTCTTCGTCTTCTGTCCTCTCACCGGCAGGCCCTACATACCCCCCCATTAGCACCCATATGCCCACAAACCCGGCCCGCATACATACCTGAGCATGTCGCCTCCCCCTGTATGTCCCTAGCTCCCTTAGCCTACCAATGTTGTCTCTCAGCTCCTTCCTTAGGTCGTTCTCCAGCGTCATCTTTGCCATGTCTGCCTGGAGCTCGTTCAGCTTCGGTGTCTGTAGGGACGCGAGTTTGGCCATGGGGTGGATTGAGTGCTTTGCGCAGAGGCGGGCGCAGACATTGGGACCGATGCCGTAGAACGAGGTCAACGCTTTCTGTGTAATTACGGGTTAGACGAATCTAGCCAGCGGTGTGGTGGTGGTGGTGGTGGTGGTGGTGGGGGTGGGGGAAGGCGTACATACCTTGACCATCGTGGCTTCGGTAATGTTGACACCGAGAAGGAAAACCATTGTGGATGGCTGCTGTCTGTACTGCGCTGCGGCTGTCTATCTAGCTGTGATGGACTCGAACTCGAATTGCACTGTGGGGTATCAGGCTCAGTAGTCGTGGGGGTGGGGAGGGTATGATCAATGCAGAGATGGCTCTGTTACCCGGCCTACCCACCTACTCCCCCCTGCCGGCCCCTAACAGGCATTGTTCAGGAGAAGTGCAACTAATCCCTAATACCTGTATCTACGCATGTTGGCAGCTTCCTAATACCCAATACTTGTTGCAACACCCCCGAAAGCTGCCCCCAGTTAAGACCACCTAAACGTTTATTTCGTCCACACCGGTGCGGTGAACGTTGAGCCGTTAACGGTGTTATTGCTGCTGCCCAGTCCCTTCTTGATTCCTTAATTCTTTAATTGCCGGTTTTTGAACATACATTATACATAATCCCACATGACATATTAGCTACGTACACACACACACAACATACATAGTAGTTTCTAGTGCATAGTTGCGATCGAATGAACAACCTCCGTGATCCCTTCAGCCTGCGCAACAAGCCTGCAACCTTCCATCTACTGCAACAGAACCTCCGAGCAGCCTCCTTAACAATCAGCACAGAGGTCACCACAGTCACAAAAACAAAAGCACGTGCTCTGCAGCAGGCTGCCCTACCAGCAATCGAGACAGCCGTCGAGAAACTAGAGGAGGCCATGTCCGGTTTCTCAATCCCAAAGAACGTACCCTCATTCACGTCCCCCAACCGCGAGTTCGAGGACGTGGCCTGGGCCGCCGCAACGTCAAAGAACGGCAGTGGAAACAGTCCGAGAACTCCCCGGAGCGCCATGGCGGGCATTGCCGAGGGTATGTTTGGGAGGGACAGGGACCTCCCGCTGTATAAGGATAAGCCCTACTACCACCATAACGCGCGGCAGAGGAGAAAGTGGCTGAGGAAGAGGGTGCTGGCCATTGTCGCGGTGGTGGGCCTGGCACTGTGGTGGTTTGGCGTGTTTGCGGGGGTTCCTGGAATGATCCCCATGCGTGGAGAAGGGGTAAGGGGAACGAAGGGTAGCAGTGGTGGTGGTGGTGGTGGTGGTGGTGGCAAGATAGATTGGGAGGAGAGGAAGGAGGCGGTCAAGGGCGCGTTCGTGCAGAGTTGGGAGGCGTATGAGAAACATGCATGGGGTAATGATTACCTCACTTGTTTTTTTGGAGACTGTCACTCGCATCACAGGCTATCACTCATACTGACTAACGAATCTCTTAGGCTACGACGAATTCCACCCACTATCCAAGAAGGGCAGGCAAATGGTTCCGAAGGGCATGGGCTGGATCATCATTGATTCTCTGGACACGCTCATGCTCATGAACCTCACCACGCCACTCTCACACGCAGTTGAATGGCTTAGCTCGTCTCACACGTTCGACCAGGACCATGAAGTCAACACCTTCGAGACTACGATCCGTATTCTCGGTGGTCTGCTCTCTGCCCATTACCTCCAGAACGATTTGCACATTGTGCCTCCGGCCCCAGGATCTGACGCGGACATTTTCCTTGAGAAGGCGACCGACCTCGCAGACCGCCTCCTCGGCGCATATGATTCTCCAAGCGGAATACCCTACGCGTCGGTCAATCTCCACCACATGAAAGGTGTTCCCTCACATGCTGATGGTGGCGCCTCTTCAACCGCTGAGGCAGCTACGCTCCAGTTGGAGATGAAATACCTCTCTAATCTCACCGGTGAAGCCATCCACTGGGCCAAAGCCGAATCCGTTATAGCTGCCATTGACTCCCTTAACGCTGAGGACGGTCTCGTTCCCATCTTCATCTATGCTGACGACGGTACCTTCCGCGGTAAAGAAATCCGCCTCGGTAGCCGTGGTGACAGCTATTACGAGTACCTCCTCAAGCAATATCTTCAGACCAGCAAGGGTGAGCCCCTCTACCGCGACATGTACGACGAGGCTATGGCTGGTGTCAAAAAGCACCTCATTGCAAAGTCACACCCCAGCCACCTAACCTTCATTGGCGAGCTTCCCGGTGGTATTGGTGGTGAACTCTCACCCAAAATGGACCATCTTGTCTGCTTCATGGCAGGATCATTTGCCCTCGGTGCCACTGAAGGACTCCCGCTATCTGTCGCCCGTAAGGCCGCAACATGGGGTGCGCGACAGGAGGAGGATATGCGTCTTGCGCGCGAACTCATGCGCACTTGCTATGAGATGTATGCGGTGACCCCGACGGGGCTGGCCCCAGAGATTGTCTGGTTCAATACGCGCCACGATAAAGACGGCGTGACAGGCGAGCTCGAGGAGGAGGACACCAGTAAGGATATTCAAATCAAGCCACGAGACGCGCATAATCTGCAGCGTCCCGAGACAGTGGAATCGCTATTCCTGATGTGGCGCATCACTGGCGACCAGGTGTATCGTGAGTGGGGATGGGCGATCTTTGAGGCCTTTGTGAAGCATGCATCGGTGGAGGGGGGTGAGGGTGGCTTCACGAGTCTGGATACGGTGATGGAGGTGCCCCCGAGGATGAGGGATAACATGGAAAGTTTCTGGCTGGTGAGTTTTTTTCTTTTTTTTCTCAAAGTGATTGGGTCGTGGTGTGTTGTTGCTGGGTGGGCGTTGTATTTTGTCGAGCCCGCATAGCGAGATATACAACCCGAGCCATGTCTGCCCCACCAAGTTTTCACTTAAGACTGGCTGACATTTGTAACCTGACAGGCCGAGACACTGAAATATCTGTACCTCCTCTTCTCCCCAACCGACATCCTACCGCTTGACGAGATCGTGTGGAACACAGAGGCGCATCCTCTACCAAGATTTGAGATGGGCAGACTACTGAAGACTGGGTGGGAGAGGAAGTTGAAGACGCAAGCATGAGTTTGGGGGACATGAGAGGGTGAAGGATGACTTTTGTATATCACTTTTTTTTTTCTCTTCTATTTTTCGGTGTGCCTTTTCTTTTTTCCTCAGCTGCGGACTATTTTGTTTCTGCCAATTGCGGATTTTGGCTCGACTCCAGTAGGGCGCGGGTTAGAAAAATTAATTATGTGTTTACTGTAGCTATTGCTGGTGGATGTAGACATTGGCGTGGGCTATTTAGGGGGTTGGGGTGGCTGTATTGTGGCTGTATTGTGGTGATTTGTGATGTTGAATGATAATGAACGTCACGGCATGGGTATGAAGTTATCGAAGTTATCGGGGGGAAACTGAAGCTATGGGTGGAAACCAAGTAGTTAATACGTCACAGGTTCTCACTCGATATCATATTCCAGACCGCCTATGAGAGGATCAGGTGACGTATTCAATCGCAAGAAGTAAACGCGTTGATTAGAGCGAGTATTCAAGGCGTCGGTCAGCAATAGGGCTCTGCAGGTATGGGGGAGGTGTGGGGACATGGCGGGGGGCTGGCGACCCTTTACCTCTAGCGAACCTAGCGAAGAATTCTAGCTCACATTAAGTCACCCTTTATAATCTCATTTTAGTCCCACCAACTTCTTCTTGTAGCTGGAATTTTACACACCGCTATCATGAATTGAGGGAAAAGAGTCCGCAATTCTCTAGGAAATATTGCGGTCACTGCTCATATTTATTTCTTTCATAAAGTAAAAGAGAACAAACAAAACAAAAGGTACTGTAGATATTGGTTATATCTACTACCCCCACCCCTGGGTTGAACCACAGACCTTCTATAGACGTTCAAAGGTCGGCACAACCACTCGGTGTTCCGGAAGGCGAGTGTTAACCGTTAGGCCACTCGCCCATGTCTGTTACCGGCTGGTACTATCATTTGAGCACAACGATAAAGTTGATTACTTGCACGTGATTATTTAACACTAATTAGGTGAAGTACATGTACTGAAGGAACCACACCTGGCCCATAACGAGCATTATGTACTAACACTTACAAGTGTCTCAGCCAGCCTTTTCGTCCGAATGGCGAAAATGAAGTCTTGCTCTCGGGATCGTAGATATATGTACTTATGTATAGCGATTGGTAATAAATGATGGAACGTCCTGAGATAGGTTATACCACAAACACCGTATATTGGTGGCGTTTTGCTCAAAACAGGTATCACTCTGTCTCAACCCGTTCCATCACTTATGAGAAAAGTCCAACTACTTGACAATTACATGTACTACGGGGAAGGACTGCGCTTTTAAACCCGGCACCCATAATTGTAGACCCTGGGCCATGCTAGGCTGGGTTGGGTTGGATAGGGCGGGACTGTTCACACGCCGTCACTCGTCCTTGGCAAGCACTCGCTCCTCAGAACCTTCGCCGCCTCAACAAAACACAATACAGCAAAACAACCAAAATGTCGGTAAGGAAAGAAGAAGCTTGTGGCACAATACGTAGCCCATATAGATACTCTTTTTCGTTTCCTCATTCCACCACCGCCACCAAAGGGAGCTGGGAAAAAAAAGGGGGGGGGGGGGAGGTGAAAAGCTTATAAAGCTCAATCTATCCGACTGGCCGCCAGCCCAGCTTCCAAAAAACAAAGAAGAAAAGATTTGTTTACAACACATACGTGTGGTGTGTGGGTGGGTGGAATATATCCCCACAAGAAGAAGAGAGAGAAAATAATAACACAAAAAGAAGATAAGATCAATGAAGAAGCCCCCTTCCCCCCAAGAAAAGCGAATAGGAAGGGGGAGAAAAGAGTAGTAACATACATATCAATCAGCTAACCAGATAACCGCTCCCTAGTATTCGAAAGCCCATACTCGGCCCTCATGCGTAGCTACACCATAGGTAATGTAAATTTTACCACATACGCGTATCCCCCAAAGCAAGGTATTTTTGAAAAAAGAAAAGAGATATAAAAAGAGGGTAGGTATAGATCGGAGAAAACCAAAAGGAAGAAAGTAAGAAAAAGGAAAAGAAAAATAAATGGCAAGAAAATAACCTCGAGCCCCTGGACCTTAAAAAAAAAACGAAAGGAAACACGCAATAAAAAAGAAACAAAAAACGAAATAACTCCAGCAAAAAGAAAAGAACAAGTGCCCGTGTTTCCCATTACGATTAAAAACTCTTTCTTCAACTTTGGCGAAGAGGTAATGAAAATGAACGAATAAATGGATAAATGAAAAAGAAATCATTCATACACACTATCCTCCATTACCATTGCTACACAACCACATCAATCAGCATTCAACTTCAAAAAAAAGGACCTTAAGTCGAATTTACTAACCTTTCGGCACCACAAACGAATTCTTATTCCTCATGCCCCCCATCATGAACATCATGGAACTCTCTCTCCTCCTCTGCCTACCTCCTTTCTCTGGCAGCGGCAGTCCACCTGCCGACTCTCCCTGCGTGATCTCGACTGGCAACGGGCTCCTGGGGAACTCCGACTGTGATGGCGTAAACATTTGCGAATAGTCGGGCTCGTAGCTCGCCGCTACTGTCCTCGGTGTTTGCGGCTCCTGCACTAGGTTTGGGAGCGGTGTCTTGAGTGGAAGCCCTGGTGTACCAGGAACGGGGCCGGGGAGGTGGATCAGCTGCTGTTGCTGAGTGGAGGGTTGTTGCTGGAGTTGTTGCTGAATTTGCTGCTGGAGTTGCTGCTGGAGTTGCTGCTGGGGCGGCTGCGCGGATTGCTGCATCGGGCCGGTGATCGTGGGTCGATTGTCGTGGGCCTCGCGGGATGGGGATTGTGGGAGCTCACGCTCCGAGGGATATTGCTCCTCGGGGCGTACAAAGATGTGGCGGTACTCGTGGAGGAACATGGAGAAGACCTGGGCGGGGATGTTGAGTGTCGGAGAAAATACAATACCAACTGCATAATAAGAATATTAGCGCTCTAAAAGTGACAAACGCGCATACATATGACTTCAACATACCATTCCTGATTGTCATCTTGTTGACGTCAGAGTTCTCTACGATCCTCAGAAGGTGTCCTGATAGAGCTCTCAAGAGCTCAAAGTTCTCAATTGGCAGGCTATGGACAAGCTCATTCAAAGCCGTAATCTTGGTTGCCTTATCGTCCATCTCCGTAACCTTGACAAACTCCTCCCTTCGCTCTGTGGTGAGAACATTTGTCGGCAGCTCCCTCAAATAAAGTTTCAGAAGCCCCGCAACCGCATGTACATCGTAGTACTCGTCATTATTCAAGAGATTGAAATCCGATTCTAGACCCAGTCAGCATCATCTCATTTACAAACTCGGGGGTGGGTCACTTACCAGTATTGAACCTCTCTCTCAAGCCCTTGATAACCACATTCGAGCCGCTCAGTCTAAAGATGCCCTCCTCACTTGCCGCATCCTTGGCTTCCAAATACTCAATGCATCGATACACGACAGCCGGCAGTGACACGGTAACGCCAAATGGCTTACTAAGATGAACAGCCTCCTCCAACGTCGCACCAAAGACACTCCTGTTGAGCCTTTCTCCAATCTGATGATATGGCGTACCTCCCAAATGATGATTATCTAGATCCGACGATGACCTCTGTCTGAATCCCCAGATGCTGCGCTTCTTCGCCGCCTTCTGCTCGCTATGTGTCAGTTTCGCACCCCACGCTGCCAAATCCGAAATTACAGATCCGTTGGTTGGCGCCGAGATCTGCTTGACCTGTGCTGTGCGCTCCGGCGCGGGCTGAAGGGTCGGCGCTGTAATGGTCGAGGAGGACTGCGTGGCAATGATTGACGAGGAGATTGAGTTCTGGGGCGACGGGGTATTGCGCATTCTCTGGAGCTCTTCCGGTGTAGGGCCTCGTGCAGGCTCGGGACCAGGCGTGGTCTGTTCGTATCCCAGTGCATGTAGCTTATCCTGCTCAATGGTCTGCGAGTCCTTGCTGTCCTTGTGCTTTGGCCCATAGCGCTTCTTCTTTTCCCTACCTTCCTTGCCCGACGCATCCTCTGCCGCATCTGGCTTATCTACATACTGCATCAGAGCCTCGACCCATTCGTCCCTCTCGGAATCACTCTCTGCACACAGCACGTGTCGCACAAGCGTTGATGAATCCTTCCGCTTCGGCTCCAGAATCAGGAATGCATGGCGGTACTGGCTCTCCGTGTCTGTCTCGCCCTCCAAAGGCTCTTTTACCTTCTGGCTCTGTGACTGCCGCCCAATCTGCGCGCTCTGAAGTTTGATCTGGCCTAAGTGCGCACCGCCGGGAGACTCGTAGTATTTCAGTACCGGTCCGTTGAGCACAAAGTAGCGTGCCTTCCAACCGCCAAAATTTTTGCCGCGCTTGGTGAGATATCCTTCTTTCTGCGGCTTCCCTTGCACACCACTGGCGATGCTGCTGCCATCCTTAAAGGACCCTGCGACGTCGGCGCTGAGTATGTGATCTACGACGTCAGTCGAGAAAAACTGGCACAGCGCCAGCGCCGCACGCTCATCCATCGTCGCTCCAAGGACTCCCGCAAAATACTCATCCACAGCGGCTCTCCTCGAATCGATCCTTGCCGGGGCGTGACCTGTAAATAGCGCGCGGTCTGGAAGCTTGGCGTTGAAGGTGATGAATTTACGAAGGACGGCGTCCAGTGCCGGGAGTGCGCCGACATCCTTCTCAACACGTAGAATCTCGCCGCCACTTCCCCGCGCAAATACGCCGAGGGTGAATACGGAATCATTTTCCGATACTCTTGGCTTACTACCGGGGAGCATACTAGCTCGGGAGGGGCGCATGCGTGAGGACACTACCCGGCAGTCGACGGAGTTGATGGCGCTGGGCTGGATAATTAGGTTAATTACCTGGTCCTCTAGCGAGCCCTGGCTGGTCGTCGAGTCGCTCTTCTCATGGCCTCTGGGGAAAGGCGAGCGCAATGGCGCATTCAAGCTTTGTGGCATAAGCCCACGCGGCGTACTAGGTTGAAACGGCACCGGGGCGACAGCAAGACGCGGCGACAACGGGCTGGTCCTGGGAGAGCCTGGAGACTGGGGTCGCTGTTTTGGCTTGGGCGAGTTCATAGGCCTGTCAATTGGTCTTGGGGAACTTGGCAACCCAGGACTCGGCAGCGGGGCTCTCGCAAACTGCTGTCGGATGCCCGAGCCGTCGGCGGTGAGGCCAGGAGAAAACGGCTTTCCGTTGTGGACTACCGGCGGCGCAAGTGACATTGCCTGACGGTCCTGGAAGCGCGAGGTCGGCGCAGCATGTGGTATATTTACACTCGGGAGAAGCGCTAGACTTGGCGGGCCCTTCTTGTCTATAGGTGTGTGCGTCCAGCTGGTGCGTCGATCATAGACAGGCATCCTCTCAATACTCACGCTCTCATCGTTGTGGCCCTGCGTTACGATAACCTCCCCCTCTGTCTCTGCCCGCTGCTGGTACCCAGGTATCTCGTCGATCGACACATTATCGTCCTCGTACTCATCGTCCTCCTCATCCTCTGAATGAAGCTGCGCCCTGGTTTCACTTAGAGGTGAAGTCAGTGCTAGCGGTGCCGGCGGAGCTTTTCGAATTGGTGATTTCCCAAGTCCGGATGCAGGCGCGACGTTTGTCGAGATACCCAACTTCATCAAATGATGAGCCCTCGACGCGATCTTTGCAGAACTCACCGGGTACTGGAATGGAGCATTATCAGCGTTTCCTGACTCATCCTTTGGCACGTACATCTCCTGAGCCCTCGGCGACAGCGGCGCAAAACCACTCCCCTCCTTCAAGCTCGTCAAATCGGAGTGTTGGCTACCCAACGGTGTCCTGACACTCTCTGGCGTGAATGCTCCGTTGCGAGCCGCAGTCGGCGACGACGGACCCTCCTCCAGTGTCTCCATAGCCTCCGGATATGAAACCTCAAGCCCGCCACCGAACTCCCTCCCTCGCTCCGGCAGCGGCATCGACTCAGACCTAACTAGCGAGAAGCTCTCCACCGGTGAGTCCTCGTGCTCCTCCGCGCTCTCCACCGCTGCCGCGGCCCTCGCCGCCATGATTGCTGCCGACGAACTCGGGACAGGCGGGACGACTCCTAGCTGCTCCTTCAGTTTCTTGCGATACCGGTCCTTGTCCTTGAGCGCCTGCTCGAGATCCTTGTTGAGCCCCAGGATCATTGCCCGCTGCTTATCTACCAGCTTCCATAGCTGTGCATTCTGCGTCGCCGCCGATGCCTTCTCCTTTAGCATATAGCCGATCAGGGCCTCTGCTGATCCTGCTGTCTCAATCAGCGTTTGGATATCTGCGTGCGTAGGGGCGGAGCCGCTGCTGCCGCTGCTGCCGGTGTTGTTTCCATCAGTGGAGTGGCGGGAGACTGTTGAGATGGCCGAATCGATGGAGGAGGTGCGCGGCGGGGGGCGGTTCGTGAATTGTGAGGGTGGCATGGGGGATGTTGCGGCGGTCGACAGCAGGACCTCTGGAACCGAAAGGTGTTGCTGTTGCTGCTGTTGCGGCTTACCACTGCTGTTGTTGCTGTTGGTGTTGTGATTGGTGTTGGTATTGGTGTTGTTGGAAAGGGATTTTGGAACCGAGGGGTATGTGAGTGTCGAGGGAGTGCTGGGGGGTTGATGCTGGTGGTGAGGATTGTAATGCTCTGTGGTAGTGGAAGCAGTAGTGGAAGTAGTAGTGGGAGAGTTATTATTACTATTCTTCAAGGGATACGTCCCTGAGAGCACACCGGCAATGTGGGAAGCCTCCACCGCTAACCTCTCAAGTTGGTTCTGGTGCTGAGAAACACTTGTGGTGGTGGTGGGCGCACCTGGCTGTGGCTGCTGCCGGTGGTTGAATGTAGATCTTGCAGGAGTAGTAGTAATTGCGATCAAGCCTCCACCTCCACCTCCTCCTGTGTTCGTATTTGCGGTGAGAGCAGAAGTATTATTGTTATTAAAATACTCCACAGCAGGCCCTGTTCCCGTAGTCCTACCAGTTCCTCCTTCACTATAGTCGTGCAGCTGTGATGGTAGTGGTTGTAGTAATGGTTGAGTGTGTCTCTGCGGTTGTGGTTCGCGAGCGCGTGCAGGCGACGGTGGTGGGAAGCGCGGTGACTGTTGGGGCAGTAGTCTTGCACTAGTTGTTGTATTAGCAGCAGCCAGTAATTCCTTCCGTGCCTGTTCCACTCCTAATTCCTCTTGTTCTAGTGCTGTTGCTTCTTCTGCGTCTGCTCCTCTGCTATAATTACTCCTGTTCAGCACCCGCGAATTCAAAGCTTGGGGTTGGTGCTGCTGCTGGTGCTGCTGCTGGTGCTGCTGCTGGTAGTAAAATTGAGGGTGTGGTGGGTGCGGCGGGTGTGGGTTGTAGTAATACTGCTGCTGCTGGTGTTGCTGTCTGGTAGCGTTCAGGTCCCGCAGCCGATCCTGGTGTTCTAGTTGTTGCAATTCCTGCCCCCGGCCTCCTCCACCTCCACCTCCTCCATTAACACCTCCACCACCGCGACCAGAGGCTGGTGGCATTGTTTGGGGCCGGTGTGACATTCTAGGGCGTGGTGGGTATGTAGAATTCTCTCTCTATCTCCGTCTCCGTCTCCCCTAGGCCTTGCCTTGCCTTAACGTGCCCTTGAATATATGTTTTTAATCCTCCGTTATCCTTCTTCTTTGTCCCTCGAGTATTTTTTGATTTTTGTTTATTTAATTATTTCTCCAGAACTGGTATTCCTTTCAAGCAATTATTTCAAGGGGTGTGGATGTATGGGGGAGGGGAGGGGGCCCTATAGTATAGATTGATTGATTGATGCTTGCTGCTGGTAGAGGTGTATGGAAGAGAGCGCGTGCGTGCTTGCAGAAGCTTGCTTGCTTGCCTGTTTGCCGGGTACTGCAGTAGTAGTAGCAGGTAGGGTGCTGTATGTAGAGGTATGGTATGTGGGCCCTGCTAGGGGGGTGGTGGGGAGTGGGGGGAGGGGAAGAACCAAGATCTACCACTGCACTCTAACTATCTGCTGGTCAGTATCGTAGCATGAAGTAAAAAGATGAGCCCAGTTTTTTTCTTTCTTCCCACGAGGAAGGAGAAAGGTGAGAAGGGGTGGAGAGGAGGGGGGAGGAAGAACAACCATACAACTAAATCGACCGAAGAAAAAAAGCAATGATTGATGAGCCGCCGGATAGATATGTGACAGTTGACAAGCAAAAGTGAGTAGATCTATGTATGTAGCTAGCTAGCTTGTTTAAATTTAGATTATCTTGAAAAGACCGGAATTCCAACTGCTGGTGCTGCTGCTGCACAGAGAAAGAGAAGAATATTATGCAGTGTCTCCCAGCTAGAGTTATCTAGCTACCTGGCTGGAGTATGAAGACAGAACGTCCGAGTTCCAAGACCAGATGAGACCGGGTTGCAAGGGCGGGAGATGCGGGTGAGTGTTACTTTTTCGTCAGATATGAGATGGGAGAATCGATATCGTGAGCTGCTAGCTGCTGCTGCTGTTTCAATGAGACGTAATGGGGAGGAGTACGTATACAAAGACGAACTGGTTTCTACTTTGTATATCCTTCCTCTTCGTCTTCTTTTTGCTTTCTACTTTCAATTCCGCTTTTGTTTCGTCACCTATTGCTTAATTCCTTTCCTTGCTTTTTACCAACTGTACCAGCAGTGGAACAGTATTAATCAGTCTCAATCAAGCTTACGCCCCAAAAAAAACCCTCGAGCAAGGAAGAAAAAAAATAAAAATGAGAAAAACTACACTTCCGAGAACCCCACCAGCGTTAAGAAAATACAGGGTCAGCCCCGAGCCCCGCCCATATACAAAACAGTGAGAGAACAATGAATTACAGATTCAAATGTGGTTGTCTTTGACTTGATCATAAAAAACGGTTTCCGATCCTTAAGCTTATCAACTGAACCCTGATCGAGTTAGGCCCGGGACGGTAATGTATGTACCAGCCAGCCCAGCACTGACACGTTCGATGGGATGGGTGATGGGATGGGATGGGGGGGGTGATGAGGGGCGCTTCGTTGTTTTTGGGTATGATAGAAGAGAAAAAAGGTACTCTGCAGGAGGGTGAATATGCAGGTACAAAAAAAAAAATTCCCACGAAGCGGGGGGAAAGAGAACGTAAAGGAGAGAAGAAGAGTTCGAACACGAAAAATCTAGATGCTTTACCATATTTCCTGATTCTCATATTCTGAAATACAGTGCCACAAGACGCCTGATGAGCTGTCTTCCTACCATCCACTCATTGTCTCTCCTCGGCCAATCCCCCAAACCTCTCAGCCCCTTTGCTTTTTCTTTCCCCTTCCTTGTGGTGGCGTTCACAAATGACAAGTGAGCAAGAGAATGTGCGCGGTGCGGATCAGGGGCTTTAGCGTGTGTCAGTAAAACGAGTGATCAAAGCGGCCGGGTTTGACTTGTGGCACCCTGTCGCGCGTTAATGGCCATGGGGGCAACAGATATGAGCATCCTTTTTCTTTTGTTTGAAATTCATGCTATCCGCAACGTACTCACGGGTTCATCTTTCGTCAAAGAAACATCTTCCAGGGTCGCATATCAATCAATGAGGTTTCTCCCCATGAATTATTATATTTCCAGTATTTGCATGATGAGAAGAGCATGGTTGACAATGCATGATCAAAGCCAGAATCATAATCAATGTCTCAACCTGCATCCTAAACTGATATATTTAAGAATAGGGTTTATATGCCTTTCTCATCCTCCTCATATGGGGGGAGACTGCTCCGTGACGCCCTTCGATGCGGGGAAGAAAGAAGCTGATGTTTGTGAACCCCCTCGACCCAGTCCTCCTCACTGAGTAACCTTCCTCCCCACGCCCCAGCCATTGATCAACCTCGTTTACGCCGCTTCCGATTTCGAAATAGGCGAGCTATTAGGATAATTATCCGAGAGTATCATGAGCCTGGCCAGACCCACCGATCCCCTCTTTCATATCCGACTGACTCTTCTCACCCCCTTCTCTCCTAAATATGAGATAGGAGCTATACTGTGTGTGGAACACCAAAAAAATAAAATAAAAAGGGCCAGATAGATAGGCAGGCTGCTGTGACATCTGTAGACCGGTAAAATATCGACGTTGGAAGCCCAAATAATGCGGTTTACCCATGTCAGTCAGTCAGGTACGCCTCCCTCCTCCTCTTTCACATTTAAATTTTCTAATCACAAAAAAAAAAAAAAAAAAACGCTATATCGTTTTCTTATTAAGACACTCCCGCCTCTGGCGTCCTGAATTGTAACCATATATTTTGGAAATTGACCATGTTTGAGTTAGAACATCCAATATTCATTCCTCCGATTAAGCAGCAACCCTGACTAGAGATGTAATCGTGTAGCGTGTTTAAACGCCCATGATCATCCAAGGCCTTATCAAATCCTCGCCAGTGGCGCCGCAGAAAAGAAAAGTAAAGCAAGAAAGACCCATAAGATTCGCAGATGATCCGCCGCTGTGTAGAGTACTTACAACAGGCTAGAAAAGAAGAAAAAAAGGCATTTTCATCGGAGTTTTTCACTCTTTTGCCCAATTGCCTCCGAACAGAAGGCGGCTGTTGAGAGCAGTTGGTTGGTCAGTCCTCGAGGTTCCAGTTGGTTGATCTTCTCTTTGCTCGCATCCCGGCACAGCTGCCTTGGTTGGGTGCGGCGGGGAGACAGATAGTTAGAGGGTCTTGCAATTGTTGCTGAAAATAAATCCCATCCCATCCCCATCGTCATCGGGAATCGATTGCGTGTGTGCGTGCGTGCGTGTGTGTTGTGTGATGATGTTACATCTCTCGCTGGCCACGTTATGTTGAGAGGAATGCTATGTATGCTGAGGCAGATAGAGTAGGGAAGTAGAGACGATACGGCGGCGGCCGGAGTGCTTCTGCATGTAGTTAAAGTACGACAGTACCCGGCACCAACCAACCGAGTGATCACCAGTGAGCGAGCGAGACAATCACTCATCGCGAAGGGTTGGTATGTTGTTGGAAAACCTCTCCCTGCACTGCCCTGCCCTGCAACCTGCAATAGAACTCACTGCAATATCATGGCGATGCCGGGTTTAGGTACCAAAAGGAGATTGAAAGCAATAATAAAAAACCAGATGCTAAAATTCAACAAAGTTCTACCCTACCTACTACTTTGCTTGCGCGGTTCCTTGCATGATCTGATATGATGATGCTAATAGAGCGTTTTGGCAACCTTCTGTGCCTAAATATCTAGTTCTTGGCGGCCGGTTTTTGGTGTGGATAGCCCGCCAAGAGCTCGAAATTTGAGCTGTCGATGCTGGTGCTGATGCTGCTGATGGTGGTACATACATGGTACGTCCGCCCATTCGGGTGCGGGTGCTCTCGTGCTTCCGGGAAGGAGAGTACAGAGGAGATCGTTTTTTCCTTATTTTAATCTTGAATTACAGTGTAGTGCCGAGAGATCCAATCTACCAGTACTCTGCTCCACATCGACCCCCCACGCCTAGAAAGCGTGTACCTTAAATCCTGTTTAATTGAAAGATGCGGTACCTGAATATACATATATGTATGTCCCGCGCGCGTTTCATTCAGAAGTTGCAAGCATGTACCTACATGTATGTAGGTACATGTAGAGTAAGTACTCTAGAGCATGTATGTATGTATGTATGTGACAACAGGCGCATCATGTACCGCTACAATCACTCGCAGGCAGGCGTGTGTCATTTCAACGGGTATGTATGCAAGAGCGGTGGGGGACGGGGAAGGGGGGGGTGTGAAAAGGAAGGAAGGAAGGCCGGGGAGGGGATCCCCGCCTTTTCGCTTATGTAGGTACAGGTACCCAGGTCACGGGTTCTGTCTGGGGGTGGGCTGAGGGTTTTTTTTTGTTTTTTGTTTACTCCACGGCGGGAGATTGGGGGAAACGCTTGTTTTTTTATGCTATGTACATAATGCAGATATAGAGTAGATATATACCCACACAGAGCGTATGTAGGTTGGGTAGAGTACCTACATGTAGGTACTCTATGTAGAGTATGCGTAGTGCATAGAATTGTCTATCCCGAATCACTTGTCAACCCACCACCCTCCATGATCCATCCACTCCACTACCATGGGCCGTATCTCCACAACAACAACAACCGCTTCAATTACACTCGAGTGATTGGCCCACGGCCACAGTGCACACTACATGGAGTATAGTCCTAACGTCTACAGACACATACATGTGGAGTACGTATTCCCATCTCATACATGTATCCCACGGACGGCTAAAAAAAACAAAAAAACACCGCCTCGTGGTTGGTTTAAAGTTATCCAATTACTCCCTCTCCCCCCCTCTCCCTGGTCTTAATCAACTGCCCGCCGCCATCGCTCTCGCTCTCTCTCTCGCAATACTTCGCAACTAGGTACACACGTCATCTCCACCAGATAGGTACTTGGCTACAAAAGGGGGGGGGGGGGGGAAGGAGGCGGTCCATTCATCCGAAGCCTCGGTGTGGCTTTTTTTGTTTTATTGACACATGACGTTCTCTCTTCGGAAATTTCAAGGCCCGTATATAGGGAGGGAGGGAGAGGGAGTGTTGGATTGAGAAGATGGTCCCTGTGTCGTTTTATGTCAGTCAACGTACCAATGGTCGAGTATGTATTTAGATACATACATGTACCTACATGTACCTACACTGGCCTCAGGTATGGATATGGGGGCTGCAGAAAGACAGGCACGACCCAGGCAACTGTAGTGACAGCCGGTGACAAGAGCGATATGATGATGCGTATGGGCGTGCATCACTCGATCGTACCTTCAACCAGTAGCATTGTCAAGTACATGTATGTGATATAGGTACTTTGGGGGGGTTAGGGGTAAGTGAGAAGACACCCTTCACCCCCTCACTGACCCCTGATACCGAAGTACTGTTGTTCACGAACGACAGTACACATGTTTGTAGGTACATCACTGCCTTGCCTTGCTATGCTATGCTATGCTATGCCATGCATGCCATGCCATGCCATGCCATGCCATGCCAATGCGATATGCAGGTACCAGACAGTACCCGTCAAAGACCCGACGGCCCCAGAGATTGCATATACGTGCAGTACCTCCTCCTCCTCCTCCTCGTCTCTTCTAGCCTCCTTTTCTGAAGTGAAGTACTCTCAATACAATATATACAATCCTTAAATCTCCCCCCTCCCCTTAGCTGTCACATCATCCCGCTTTGATTTCCGCGCTCCATTGGGTGGCCGTGGTATGGGGCCCGATCCTGTTCTGTCCTGTCCTGTACTGTCTGTACTGCCTGTACTGCCTGCATTGCAAGTGGGTATTCGATTCAAGCATTGTTGTTGAGCGGCGGGTACGGGTACGGAACGAGCGGGACTCGTCGTCGAGTTGTTGGCTCCTGATATCTCAAGGAAACTACATGTAGTACTGTGCGTGTGCCTGTGTCCGTGCCCGCCAAGCACTGCTCCACCACCATGTAAAGTAGAGTACTCCACTGTCACGCACTGTAGCTAAACTGCACCTCACCTCTCACTCACCTCTCACTCACCTCTCACCCACCTCTCACTCACCTCTCACCCCTCACCCCTCATCTCTCACCTCTCACCCCTCACCTCTCACATCACCTCGCCCCGCCTCTCACATCACCCTCTCTGCTCCACATTACACTCCTGCACTCTAGGCAGTCAAGCACCACGCAAGATGATGTGAGCCCAACCCAAACCAAGACACAAGACCAACAAAGGCATCCCCTCCCCTCCCATCCCATCCCATCCCATCCCATCAGCATTCCTTTGTCCGTTGCACAATCCCTGCCCCTCCCATATACATGCGGGCTGCGGGCATAATGAGCCTAATATCTCGTAATTACACTTCTCGGCCAACCAATGGTAATGCGAAATGTGAATGTGCACTCTTGCGGGTGTAACCCACTCTCACTCTCCAACCATCCCACTCATCCGCCCATCCCATCCCCCCCCACCACCCACAACCACATCCGTCAATCTGGGCCAGGCCAGGACTACTACATTACATATACACATCTACTAGAGTACTCTCTCTCTACTCCAGATCCTACTACTAAGCGCTCACCCAAGCAAGGGAAGGGCATATCGATAGGATGGCGCATAACCCTCCCCCTCCCCCTCCTCCTCCTCCTCTCCATCATCATCATGCCTTCACCAGCTGCCCAATCCCCAATCCCATCCCCAATCTCCAATCAACCCATCCACCCACCCACCCGCGCGCGGCCCGCCCGCCGACCGGCTGTGCGAGTGCGAGGTTGAAGTGGGCCGGCACTTGCGCAGTGTAACTCACCCTGGCCGGGTGTAACCTCTGGTGGCACTGCATGCATGCGGTGGCACCCTGCATGTGGAATGTGTAATTCACCCACTCGCCTGTGCCTGTGTGTGCGGCGTCATGGGATATGACTCGGTCTCCTCCTCCTCCGTGGACGCTGTTTCGGCTTCTCGGGCTTCGGGCTTCGGGCGGGTGGATACATGTACCTACATGTACACATGTGCATGTATGTGTGAGGATTCATGTGGGGATCTATGTAGGTACACCTCACACCAGACACACGGGGGCCCGATAGCGAGCAGAAAACAGCCATGTTCAAGAGAGCGCAAAGGGTCTCAGCACGCCACTCTGCCACCGGGCGGGCGCATACTCGATTCTACATGCACAAATCCCGTCGGGCCAGCTAGCTACATGCATGTGGCTAAGTACAGGCCCCAGTCACAGCCCATCACTCACCACCACAATCCTCTTCCTCCTCCTCCTCCTCCTCCTCCTCTTCATATTCCTCCTCCTCCCCCTCCTCATATTCCCCCTCATCCTCATCCTCATCCTCCTCCTCCTCCTCATCATCATCATCATCGCTCTCCCCCCACCCCATCTCCATCCGCCTCACCACCCGCTGCGCATCCTCCCTCTCCTTCACAATAATGCTGTCCACAATCCACAGCATCCGCTTCAGCACCGACCCCACAATCACCCCCTGCTCATCCCAGTACCGCTCCAGTGCCTCCAGCCTCTCCGTCACATCCCCCGCCAAATCCATATCCTTGAATGCCGTCCTCGGCATGCGCGCCTTCGCCATTGTCGGCCCTCCGCCTCTGCCCTTACCCCGCGACGGGCCAGGAACATATCTCGGATGTAGCAGCGTCGGGTCCACCACTGCCGGCGGCACATTCACCTCCTCTTCGCCATCACCATCGTTAGGGCTCTCAGCATCCTCATCTTCATCCTCGGGAACCAGCTCCTCCTCCTCCTCCTCAACCACCTCTGGCTCCGGCTCCGTCTCCGGTACCGCCTCATCCATCTCCCTAATCCTCTCGACCAGCTCCGCCCTCAACACCTCATTCCCGCGCATCGTCGACGACTGCGGACTCTTCGTCCTCAGATCCTCCAGCACCCTCGCGTCCAGTCCCACATCGTCGCCCCACGGGCCCAGATGTAACCCGAGTCCCGGGAGACTGGCGATCCACTCCTCCATTGTGGGCCCGCCCTTGCGCAGGTTCAGGGAGC
Source organism: Morchella sp. 2018-W38C (assembly GCA_024713705.1). Classification (NCBI taxonomy): domain Eukaryota; kingdom Fungi; phylum Ascomycota; class Pezizomycetes; order Pezizales; family Morchellaceae; genus Morchella; species Morchella sp. 2018-W38C. The sequence goes on along the minus strand of JAMJEX010000025.1, from coordinate 775,430 downwards.
GGTCTGCGTCGCGCCATATATCCGGCGGCGGCTCGCCCTTGCGGCGGCTTGCGGGCTGCGCGGAGGCCGACTCGGAGGGGGCAAGGGATGCGTCGGCGGCGGCCCAGAACTCGAGTGCCGACGAGGTGGGCGTTTTGGAAGTGTCGATGTTGTAGTGCGCGGTGGAGTGGCGGTGGTGGGAGCTGCGGGGGTCGGGGGATATGCGGGAGTTGGCTGGGGAGTTTCTCGGTGGAGGGATGTCTTTGAAGCGGCGTGGGCCGGGAGGGTGTATTTCTCCTGTAGCGGTGGGGTTGGCGTCCGGGGGAGGGAGCTCTAGTGGGGGTATTTCGTCGTCGGCGGTCAATGATCGTCGGGGCCCGCCGTATGAGCGCTTTTGCCCGAGACTGGCAATCTCACTTGCTGACTGAGGAACCCGCTCCTGTTTCACCGTCAAACTAGTTAACGGTGGTAGGTCTTTGGGTATACTCTGAAGCCTAGCCTCCGACCTCTCAGGAATTGGCGGAGCAGTGCTCGATGCAGACTTGGGCGGGTCAAGGAAAGAATGCGCCGTCACCATATCAGCCTGCATATCTGCAGAGGTGGACGCAGATACAGCCCCCTCCGCCTTCTTCCTCTCATCCAAAGTGCTCGAAACAAGTGGGCTTGTATATCTCGGTGACTTTGAATACACAGGAGAAAGAGTTGGACGATAGGTAGGAGACGGCCTTGCCGGGAAAACCTGCGAATAGGCCCGACTCCTCTCAGGCTCGGGAGGCAACTGCGGGCCCAGAGCTTTTGGAGATTGGATATTATCTGCCTCAGGATACGGCTGGTCTGGCTGTGTATAAGACGGGGACGAGAACACCGGGATATGGGAGGTAGAATACGAGCGAGACCACGCGCCGGGCTGGATGGCACGTTTCGGCCTCGAGGCGGCCTGTCTCTTTGCCTCCCTTTCCGCATCTCTATTCTCAAACCTGGACTTTGCTGTTCTCATGGCATTGACAATGCGGGCGCCGGCCTTTTCTTCAAAGTCATCTCGTTCTTTGCGCCTAGTGTATTTGTACACATTCATCTCCTCCTTTGCAGATTTCATCCCGCGTCTTGCAGCACCCGTGAACCTGTGGTGCTCTATATGGTGGGGATTCAGCTTGTAGTTTTCTTCAGGCGCTGTGTGGACCCTGGCGATCTCTGCCTCCTTCTCTGAACCCTTACGCTCACGATAGGCATCATAACGGCTTTGAAGCTCCGACAAGGTCAGTTTCTTTGCATGGGTGCTCAGCCTGTGTCTCTCACTTCCCAGCCCATGTGAGAGCGACTGCCCGTCAAAGTCCTCCTTGTCCTCCTCCCGCGAAGCACGAGAGGCCATATGCCTCTCTTTATGCCCCGTCAGCCCAATCTTGTCGTATAGACTCGCCGAACGATCTGCGCCGCTCCTCGAGCCCGAAGAAACACCCTCTCCCCCTTCAGGCCTCCGGACCGCTGCAAGCTTCTTCTTCTGCAGGAACTCCTCCACGGGCACCCCCTCGTCCTCGTCCTCGGGCTCGAGCCCAAACATCTTCTTCAACCGATTCTTCGACTTTACCGAGATCAACGAGCTCCCACCACCACCACCATCACCTTTCGCCCCAACCCCATCATTCCCCCCACCGTACTCGGGGTTCCTCCGTAAAACGCCAGACTCCGACTTGACCGCGCCCTGCAGCCTCGCCTTCCGCTTCCGCTTCCACGAGTTACGCGCCTCCACCAGCTTCTCGGCCGGCACGCTCTTGCTCGCCTTCAGCTTTGCCGTCGCCAGCGAGCTGTACGGTACCCTCGCTGCTGCTACAGCGGGCTGGCTAGACGCCGGCGGGGGCTTGGGCCGCCCTATCGGCCGCGGGGGCACCGTGGGGCGCGGGCGCAGAGGGAGACTCGTGCGCGGGAAGCTGCACGGTGCGGGAGGCAGGGGGCCGTCGAATGACTCTGGGTGTGGGGAGCGGCTGCCCTCGAGGCTGAGCTTCGCGGCGGGGCTGCCGGACGTGGGGGGGAGGGTGGTGGGGAAGTGCATATGATTATGGTGGTCTTGTAGAACTTGCTCGCGATGTGGGGAGATAGATAGTTAAGGGGGAGTAGGTGGTTCTTCAATTGATATTCTAGGTACAGGCTTGTGGCTGCTATGGAGCGGGGTTGGGGCATAGCAGAGGTAGAGGCCTGGCTGGTCCTGGGTACTGCTGGCTGTGTCTGGCTACGTGTATTGTTGGAGCTGGAAGCACAGGTGGCCGGGCCAGCTGCATCTGGCCGATTGATTGAGAAGTCTGCTGAGGCCAGCCAGGCCTCCCCCATTCTTCTGCCGCCGCCATTGACGCTGCCGCTGCCTAAGGTGTTCTTAACATGGAAGCATTTCTCAGATATCGCTGTGTAGCCCTCGTCAACCACCGCAGAAAGACATTAGAGCGTCTTGCAGTTACAGTTGACTACGTCCGAGCTCAGCATCGAGACGATGCTTCCCAACACAGTCAAGTAGATCTATAAAGTTAGTTTAGAATGGGTTAATCCAACGGCGATAACACGCATTCCCCCGACCCTGGGTGATGCTCGAAATAACGAGGAAACACATATAGTTTAGTTTAAGCAGCATTTTAGGGGACGGCCCTTGATTCATATGACGTTTTTTTGCCTTACCACATACAGTACTACACCAAGTAGTGTTTTGGTCCAAGGTTAAACATATTGCTACTCTAGAGAGGCCCTAGTGGTATGTAGTAGCCGTAGATATTGAAACTCAGCTTGGAGTGTGGAGCACCTGCCAAGAACGAGTGATTGGCCGTGATGGACTTGGCTTCGCAGAACGTCTTGGCACAGCAACCCACAAAATACTAGACTGGGCACGAGGTCAGCAGGCGCCCGCTCTGCCCGCCACAGATAGATGCGGCTTGATGCAGCTGATCCTGATCATTTGTTCTGCTTGAGTTTTGAACTGGCCGCCGCCGTCATCAAGGAACGTGATACGTAGGTACATGTACTTGTATCTATACAGGACTGACACTTGATGTAAGCTACATACTGTAAAGCATTACCAGGCAGAATAAAGTACATAGTCGGCAGCCTTCATCCAATCCACGCGTGCATGTACATACACAGAAGAAGAAGTGCCTACCAAGTAACCGGACAGGCTCGAAAAAAGACACTGCAGACAGTCCGCGCAGGGTGCGGTGTTTGTGGAAGAACAGGTACGATACTGGCTGGCATAGATGCTTAATTGCATGGCTGGGAGGAAGAAAGGGAAAGCGCATGCTCCTACCACCCATGACGGTTCGAGGGGTGGATGTGATTTCTTCGGTATACGCCTTCACGGGGGTATGGCCAATTCCAGGGGATAGCCGTGTGCAGCATCGTTTATCTCTTCAGCGTGTGGAGGTTGGCCGTACCCCCCCCGTGCTGGCCATGCCCCAGTGAAAGACTCGTCCTAATAGTGTTGTGTTAGTCACGTGAAAACAAGGTGTTCAAATGGTGGTACCGGTCGGTAACAGACATGGGCGAGTGGCCTAACGGTTAACACTCGCCTTCCGGAACACCGAGTGGTTGTGCCGCCGACCTTTGAACGTCTATAGAAGGTCTGTGGTTCAACCCAGGGGTGGGGGTAGTAGATATAACCATATCTGCAGTACCTTTTGTTTTTTTATTGACATCCTACCAAGTGAATTATTCCTACTAATATAAGCACTCCCCTTTTTTTCTTTTTCTTCCGACTACTTGGGGCAGATGAAGAAGAGAAGTATCTCCGGCTGATGGCTTAACAGTCAGCGAACCTTAGCACTGCAGCAACCATAGCATTCAAATAGGTCTCGGGACGAGGAACACACATGGGCGGGTGGCTTGATGGTTAACTCGCTCCCGGATGGACACCGAGAAGTTGTGTCTTGCCTTCGATTGCAGAAGGTCCAGGGTTAAAACCCAGGGGCGGGAGTAGCAGAGATGGCTGGACCATCAATGCTACTTTTGCTCTTTTCGTTTCTTGTCTGAAAGGGAAAGAAAGATGAGTAACCGTAATTGACCCTTGATTTCCCTGGTTAATATGAAAGATCATCCTCTCCAGAGACAAGGGATACTAGTACCCATCCACTAGATCTTGAACCCCCCCCTCGCACCATAATTGTCACCTAGGACCGGCGGTGCAAGTGCATTTCATCTCCTTGCACACCTCCGTACACTTACACATACCTAGGCCTACTTGGAGTCTCACCGCCGGTCCGCACAATCGAATACACCACCCGATCGCCCCCATACGACGACTGTTTGAAGTTGCGCGCGCAGGATGGACCGACCGAGTGATATTTCGTGAAGGGCTGTAATCACATAATCAACAGACATAAATGATTGGAAACTGCGAAATAATATCAAGGTAATTACTATAAGTATCCCGGGACTTCTCTATACAGCCATTCTCCAGATTTGCTTATAACGGAGCGGCCGGCCAAATCGGAACCGCAGAGCTATATCCACCGGCAGCAAAAATAGAATGAAAGAAAGAAAGAAAAGCGAGAGATGTTCTGCACTCAGAAATAGCTCACCCTAGTGTCACCACGACCCCCAATGACACTGCGCTACAGGCGCGGCAGCGGCAAAAATGCCCTACACAGGCCCACGGTGCTCACATACCAGCCCATCTCAAAGTCCCTCCCCAGGTTCTGTGCCCTGCCACAGACACCGCCGTACTCCACGACCTCGCCCTCGTCATTCAAAAACAGCAGGAACCATTCGTGGTCTCCGTCCTTGCCCTTGTTGTTGTTGTCAGTAAATACGGCGAGTGGGGACCCAAAGTTCTACGTAGAACGGGAGTTAATAGTTAACAGCAGGCACCACCACTACTCACAAAAAAAACCCCGTTGAAGAGCGGATGCCTCCATAGACCCAGCTCTAGAAATCACAACAGGCAAAGACTGGGAGATAAACTCACAAGCGCCGCCAAATCCCCCGCCATCCTCGCGCCAACCACATACCGCTCAAACAGGCGATACCCCCTCTGCGCCAGCACCCTCTCGTATTCCGACACCTTCCATGGCATCCTACACACCACAGCAGCAGCCCCCATGGTCTCTTCCTCGGGGTCTGTTGATCTGAAATCTAGCCCTCTTACCCCCATCTCAAGCTCCTCCACACTACCGCCGCTCCCCGCAGTCCCGCGCCGCTCGCACCCCAGCACTATAAACTCCTCTATATCCCCTGTTACCGCTGCCCATGACAGTGTCGTGGTTGGACGTACAAGTCTGCGTGTGCTGCTGTTGCTGTTGCGTCGGATGCCGCAGGCGGGACCGGTCCTTGGGATGCGTCGCTGGGGCTTTGACTTTGACTTTGGCTTTGGCTTTTGCTTTGGCTCTAGCTTTGGTGACTGCGCGTAGATGGTGAGTGGGTCTGGCATGATTCAGCAGTAGTGAGTGAGTGCTGGCTTGTGGATGAACTGGTTGTGTTGTAGGTGTATATATATATCCAGGAGGGTCCATTCTGGAAAGTTCTTCATGAAGTATCACTCGCATGGTTGATTGCTTGCTGCTATTGTCTCGCAATATGCGGGCCCAGAGGAATGTGGTGGAAAGTGTCGGCTTCTGCAACAACAAAGAGACAGATGTTTCCCGCTTTCCTCCTCTAAGCTGCTGATGTGATGTGACTCAACTAGGTGTGTGCAGAGAGAGGAAGGGTCATTAAACAAAACCTTGAGTTATCTTACGAAATAGGAAATGTCTACCTTGCTCGCGATCCTCGGGTTCTAGAAGAATTATAGCTTTAGCGCTGGTGTTCTAGAATTGATTTCACTATGTCCTTATCTAACTAGCTACAGCTTATAATCTGGTTAGGTCATGGGCATAATTCCGGCTGCTGTGTGTATACACAGTACCAGATACCAATTCCAAAAATTATATATATCTACCGCCTTCTTCCTCCAAACTTATAGAGAAATATATACCTAGTGTATAGTATATCAAGAACTTCCTAAATTACACCATTTTTGATTTGAGCATATAGACAGCAGCTCTTCGTCCATTTTAGAACCACCTCTTCTACGGGGATATTCCCCTTTATCATAACCCAGAACACTTTCCAGACCACCATGCGTGCGTATCCAACCCTATTAGTTTCTGCTAACAAGTCAGGATAAGTGTAATTCATGATTCTATGAGTAGGTGGCGAGAATTCTGATATAAATCCGACTTAACCACGCTTTTGTCGCAAGATTTCTAGAGCTTTGCCGCTGTCTGATAATCGTTTTCAGAAGGTTTCATCGTTGTGCAAGAACTCGTTATGGTGTTTCAGAATCAGTGCATGTATTGATGTAGTAATAACTATAGTACTTATACCGAATATATAGTACTGTCTGTGTATACATGTAAGCACTGTTCTATTACCGACTGGACTATTCTCTCCCCCCCCCCCCCCCTCCCCTCCCCCCAAAAAAAAGGAAAAAGAAAAAGAAAAAAAACGACTTTGGGACCAGTGCGCTGGGGAGGATTGGATTGAAAATTGTAGTTTCGGTGTTTATCTGTGGAGGTGTACATTTTGGCTCATCTGGTTGGTTTGACCGGCGAAGGAAGTGAGAGGTAGGCAGATGGGCGACAACCCCCGTTCCTCTAATTGGTTGTGTACATCATGGCTTCAAGTTAAGTCCGGGTTTTTCTACTGAGGATTGTTTATATGACGTAAATTGGTATATAAGATGATTTTATTACGGTTAATAAGATTCTATGTTAGGATAAGGAATCCTCCTTCTACTCATTCCACTCATTTCTCAGTATCAACTGTATCTTTCTTATCTATCTAGACTCCCGGGCAAAATGCCGCCTTTCTTTTGGCACGCTACGTGCTACGGAGGGCTAATATTGGGTAAACTTATTTGAAAAGATTCAGTACTGAAAGGCCAATGAAATTTGGGGCTTCTGCCGGCGCGGGCTTGTACGATAATGCCGGGTTGACTGTAAATACTGGCAGAGAACTGTATAATGTATTCCAACAATCTACCATTGGATACACTCTCAAGCTTTACCCAAATTTATGGTATTGTGTATTCATTCTAAGTCCAATTCCACTGTTTTTTTAATATAATTTTTTCACGGACAGGAGACGTTCTCATTGAACTAAATAATCTTCAAACCCACACATACGTTAGCCCAATCATAGCAGTAGTAAAGGGAAGATAGGCAACATACGGAGAACCCACTCTACCCCAGAAATAGTCATCCTACCCATCGCTTTCCACATCCATCTCGGCCTCCAGCCTTTGCTGCTTTTGCTTTTCCTCTAACTCACGTCTCTTTTTCTCCTTTTCCTGACTCTTCTGCTTCCAGACCTCGGACTCGCCGTTGCTGTAGTTAAGATATCCATTCTGATTCCTGCAGATGAAGCACGCCTTCTTCCTGCACGCCTTTGGCACTATAAACTTTGGAAAAACTCTCTCAGAGTCGATTTGAAGTCTCAGCCCCTCAGGGATGGTCTCGGTGGTATCAACTCTCCACTTTGCAGTGGTCTTGAATAGAGTGTGCTCGTACCAATGCAAAGCATCAAGAGTGATTAAATCGAGAAGCTCGGGAACCCTTGCCTGTGTAGATAGATGGTTGCGTCAGTAATTGGCTAGATAAGCAAGTTATAGAATTTGGGAGGGGGGTGCTTGGTTTTGGCTTGACATACGAGATGGGCTTTGCCGTTATCGAAGACCATATGGTAAAGGTGGGCACCAGCATCGGTGTGAAATTTTGTCATCCTGACTACAGCCATGAATGGTCTGTTATGCAGTAGGGGTGGATCATTCTTGGTGTTACGGGAGGAAGAAGTGATTGTAGTGACTGCAGTCTGGGACTTCTGCTGGTTCCTGACTTGGGCTCTCTTGGCTGCTCTGGCGGCCCGGGTTTCTCGGATTTTTGATTCTTTCTTGGAGGCTGGAGAGAAACCAGATTCGAATTCGATTAGCATGTTATATATCCGTATCAGGGAATCAGGGAATAGTAGGTAGAAAGACTAAGGTAGGAACTTACAGTTCATTTCGAGTTTGAGGCGTGGGAGAGATGAACCAAATGTATTATTGATGATTATAGAGTTGAGCACTATTTGGAAACTGGTTCGTTCAGTTTTATCTTTCCCTTCCCTCTGACAGGGAGCGGGAGTATAATAATACCAGAGTTGTGAATTTATATTAGAAAAAATTAGGTTCAAGCCGTCTGTACCAAATGTATTCACCTATAAGTCACGCCAAGATTTTCTTCAAAAGCTGCAATAGAATTTTGTTAGAGTTGTCTCTACTGGGATTACGAATGCTCTTCGAAGCTTCACTACATTTCATTAGGACTTAACCCAGAAAACCGTAGTGGATGTGTAATACGGAATAAAGAGGGAGAGTGTGTGAACCATAAGGTATCACTCGTCAACTGGTTTGTAATGTCACATGGTTACACCGAGCTTGAATTAGCTCCTGCCCCACTACTGCTGGTAGCACATGAAAAATTTCAGCAGAGCCTCGAGAAAATATTGGCGATACCACCATCAATCTAACTTTCTTCACCTTATTCCCATCTGCAAGAAAGTAGCTATTCACAATGTCTCGCCCCGAAGATACTCTGTGAGTTTCATAACTCTTACATTTGTTACCTATGTTTGAAAAAAAGTAAACCTCCTAACATTTCGAGCACAGTCCCCCAGACCTGTTCTACAATGACGTCGAATCGCACAAATACACAACCTCCTCCCGAATCCAGTCCATCCAGTCCTCCATGACACAGCGTGCGCTGCAGCTTCTCGCCCTAAACTCGCCCTCCATGATCCTTGATATCGGCTGCGGCTCCGGCCTCTCGGGCGAGCACCTTACAAGCTCCGGACACATCTGGGTCGGGATGGACATCTCTGCGTCCATGCTCGCGGTAGCGCTCGATCGTGATACGGAGGGCGACCTCCTGCTTGCAGACATGGGGCAGGGAGTCCCCTTCCGGCCGGGAACATTTGATGCCGCGATCTCAATCTCTGCGATCCAATGGCTATGTAACGCCGACAGTTCGGACGTCTCTGCGAGTGGGAGGCTTTCAAGGTTTTTCGACGGCCTGTACAGCTCGTTAAAAAGAGGGGGGAAGGCGGTTTTGCAGTTCTACCCAAAGAACGAGACACAGAGAACCATGATCACTTCAGCAGCAATCAGATCTGGCTTTGGCGCCGGTCTGCTTGAAGATGATCCAGACACAAAGAACAAGAAGCTGTATCTTGTTTTGACAGTCGGCGCAGGACGTGATGAGGTTGCCGGCGATGCTGTCGCAGGACGTGACGTCACCGAAGTTGTAAAGGGGCTGGAGGGTGTTGATGTTATTGACGAACGAAGAAAGGGAGGGAAGAGTGGGAAAGGCAAGGAACTAAAGGGTTCAAAATCGTGGATCCTCCGGAAAAAAGAGCAGAACAGGAATAAGGGTAAATCAGTGAAGGCAGACTCTAAATATACCGGGAGGAAGAGGCGAGTTGCGTTTTAGAGGTACAGCACATTTATCACTCTTTTTTTCTTTCTTTCCTTTTTCCATCCTGGGCTGAGAATATTACGACAAATAAAATCGTGGTAGACGGGAACCAGTTTGTCAGTTTGAAGGCGTTTTTGGCGTCGAATTGAATTGTATTTAGTCAAAAAGAAAAACAAACCCCCTCGTTAGTTATATAAAAAGGAGAAGACCAAAGAAAGATTGCAATGGTATTCAAACTCCCTCCGCGAACCTCTAATCTAATGTGTGCACAGCATTATAGTCCTCTCTTTCTACCGGGCCACTTAAATTTGTTCCATCTTGTGCAACACAGCATTGGTGAACTCATGAGTCTTGCTGTCACCACCCATATCTCTGGTTCGAACCTTTCTATAGAAGAATTCAGCATAGTGTTCCCAAACCCAGGATACAATAAGAATTTCTTACCCTTCAGCAACAACGCTGTAAACAGCCTCTGAGATTCTGGTAGCGTGGTCATCAAGTCCCAAATGTCTCAGCATCATAGTTGCTGACAGAATCAGCGCTGTTGGGTTTGCCTGATCTTGCCCTTTGATATCCAGACCAACGTGCCTGCAGCCAGGCTCAAAAACAGCATATTCCCTGCCCATGTTGCATCCCGGGACAATACCTGGCCCACCTACCAATGCGGCGCCGATGTTGGAGAGAATGGATCCGTACAAGTTTGGCATGACAAGAACATCAAACTGCTGAGGTCTAGAAACAGCTTGCATAGAGGCGTTGTCGACAATCATATCATTGACCTCAAGCTGGGGGTAATCCTTGGCAATTTCCAGGAAGGTGTTTCTGAAAAGACCGTCGGCAAGCTTCATGATGTTCGCTTTGTGGATAACAGTGACCTTCTTCCTTTGGTTCGCGGTGGCGAAGGAAAATGCAAACTTGCTGATGCGCTCCGACTTCATCCTAGTGACGATTTTAAGAGACTCGACGACGCCAGGAACAGATTGATGCTCCAGGCCGGAGTATTCACCCTCAGTGTTCTCACGAATGATGCACATGTCGACATTGGAATGACGAGTGATGTACCCGGGCATGTTTTTAATCAAAACAACTGAGGCGTAGATGTCAAGCTCCTGACGGAGTGCAACATTGAAGGACTGATGGCCAGAGCGCTCGACGGGGGTGTACAGAATACCTAAATAGTTTACAAAACAAGTTAGGAACATTTGTCTAAACCAAATTCGGTAACCAAAAACACAAGAAAACACTCGTTCGAAGGGTATTCATTTCAGGTTAGTTTTTCTCTCAATAAGACCTCTAAGCGTTGTAAATTGGTGAAGTCATTCGAAGAGCTGGGTTATTAGTTCGAGCGCTATGGCTCTTATTCATCATGAAATGCCCTTGAAAACAGATCGCGGTACGGAGAGTTTAAAGAAATAAGTTTTGTACCCTTAAGACCAACTTTGTTTCTCTTCAAAGAGGCAACCGACTGGCGGTAAAGATGCTCTGAGTGCATATTTCCAGTGACAACACCAGTAACGTCTACCTGGTCCCACTCGACTGGGACATTTTCATGCTTGAAAATAGTCTTGACGGCGTCCGTTACTTCGGCACCGATACCATCACCTAGAAAATATTCCCTCAGTAAGGTGCCACAGCAACCTTGTGGCATAAAGCGAGCAAAGACACGCACCAGGAATCAAGGTGACTGTGAATTTTCCGCCGTACTTGGTGGGCTTAACCAGGTCTGAGGCTACAGTAGCCATAGCTATATTGGTGCATCAGCATCATGCAGGTCCCATTCTTCCGAGATGCCAGACATTGCCAGCTTCAGGAGTAAAGAGCGTACATCTGGTGACGGGTGATACGGCATTCTTGGTGTGGACAGCGTTTGCTGTACGGAAGAGAGACTGGAGATAATTCAAAGTTGAGAAGGGGTCAGTTCCTGGATGTAAAAATTTACACGTATGTAGAGAGAGAAGAAAAGATACGTCAAGCCTGCATAAGAGCGCGCACGTGATAACGGCGGTCCGTGCAGGGAGAAGGGAAGGAATGAAAGGAAAGACACACTTTGGAGAGGGTTCGGGTGGACAACATGGCAGAGACTTTGGAGAACGAGGCGGAGAGAGAAGAAGAGCAGAGACTAGCTGTCTAGTAAATGATGATGGAGAAGGGAAGAACACCAAGGGAAAGGGAAAACTAAGCAGGAAAAACCTGGAGGAGGGGCGACGAGCCTCCTCCACCTGCCCGCACTGCCGGCGTTGCAGCACAGCACGCGCTAAGTTTCGGATGCGCGCCTGGCTTTGTTTCCCTAGGACTTTCTTGAGTAGGTACATATGTAGGTAGCTATTTATCTACATGTAGGTAATACGACATCTAATCTGATCGAGAAAAGGACTGCGATACCTATTTCGATTAATCCAAATGTTTACGTAGTGAGAGGGGAAAGTGGGGGGGAACGATAGATAGACCAAGATAAACTTTTTACACTTCATGTATTCAACACAAACGGCCAGTTGTGTGTCTCAAAAGACTTTCCAGAAGAACGGCGGAACATTCTTATTGGCATCTATTATCTAAATTCCCAACTGGGCATTCATCTGGCTACATGTAGGTGCATGTAGGTACTTTACCTACATCATGTATTCCTAGAAGCCGAGCCCCTCTGGTAGAAACCATATTCTTAAGGAATCCAACAGCTATACATGTAGTACATATGTACCATACGTATGCGTGGCCGTATGTACCTACGGTACTCTACAGCATGTGTTGCTGGCCCAGGAGTGATTCCCGTCCCCGAAGTACCCCGTCGAACTACAGCAGCCACATCCTCCTTATCCAAATCGTGGTTGCTTTTTTTTTTTTGCCGCTGGCCATGTGGTGGTTGGCCAGTTGTTCACGAAGCAGGAATCCGCAAATTTTCGTCCAATTTTTGCCTTCGTTGACCTGGTCCTCCGTTAGTCAGCTCGTTTGCCGTTTCGCGGTCATAATATTTTTTTTTCTTTTTCATCTTTTTCCTGTCCTCGCCCACCCTTTTCTTCGCTTGCCTGAAGTAATCGTCCTCCTTTCCTCTTCCTTCTCCTCTCTATCTCCCTACACTCTCAACATCTCCCCTCCTTCCCCCAGCCATCTAAGGAAGAAAAAAAAACTAGCACTTCTCTTTCCCTTCCCTTTTCAGTTCATCTGTCAAAAGAGCAGGATAATTCACCAAGCGGTCCTTCTTTTTCATCTCGTGTTCTGTTTCTTTTTCTGTTCACATCGTTCCTTCTTTTAAGACGTTACGAATCATCTCTTTGGACGGAAGGACAGATAAAAGATCCATCTTTTTTCTTTCCCCGACATACACAGGAGTCCGGAGCCGTCATTTCTCCTGATATTTGCTACCATCTCAGAACAAACACGGAAACACGATAAAAACCCAAGTTTTACATCAAATACGTGCCAAATCATTACTCCCGTAATTATGGCAGCTGATCTTAATCAACGCATGCAAGGTTTGGGCATGAATGAATCTGTTCACGCCGAAGCCGCACCTTCTTCGGGGGCCTCGAACCATTCCGCTGGAAGTGGCGAACAGAAAAGGACTTATATTCCTCCCCATATGAGGAACGCTCATAGACCACCAACTGCTGTTACCCCTTCCGGACCCCCTGCAGTGCAAAACGGCGCTGCTAATGGTGTCCAAGGATCAAGATGGAGTGCTGAGTATGTTTTTACATTTTTTATTCGATATTTTTTGTTTGCCACTCTTGGGAATTGTATTTTGTCTCATCGAGATTTCTCTTGTAATGAGACAAACATACAGAATTGCACTCTCGTAATTTGCCCTCTTAAAAAAACGGGTTTCTTGCTCTCGATTCGTTAATCATTGTGATGCTATCCGTTATTACTCAATCTCGAATTTGCTTTGCCAGAAATATAGTTCGAAATTATATATGTGGATTATGCTGATTACTCTAATAGTGCCCCTGCTGCTCGAGCTCCCCAATCTAATGGCTGGGCTAACGCACCCACCTTCACTCCCAGTGCCGCCCCTTCCACTGGCAGTAGCGGATGGGATGTCCCCCCGCCTCGTCCTCAACGTTCTTTCGACCCGAATGGATATGGTGCCCCGACCGCAAGGAGCAGTGGCTCCGGAGACGGGCGCTGGGCCGATGGAAAACACATCCCTGGTCCTGCAAACCAACGTTTAGAACGAGAACTGTTCGGTGTACCTAACGACCCGACCAAACAGAATATTGGAATCAATTTCGAAAAGTACGATGACATTCCTGTAGAAGCATCTGGTCACGATGTCCCCGAGCCGGTTACTACATTTACAAGTCCCCCGTTAGATAACCATCTCTTGGGTAATATTGATTTGGCGCACTACAAAAATCCCACTCCTGTACAGAAGTATTCAATTCCTATTGTTATGGGTGGTAGAGATTTAATGGCTTGTGCTCAAACTGGTAAGTTCTTCATGCTGTATCTGATAGCATTGAAGAGTTTATGTACTGACAGTTCATAGGTTCTGGAAAGACTGGTGGTTTCCTCTTCCCCATCCTTTCGCAATCCTTCTTGCAAGGTCCATCGGCTCCCCCGGCCAGCGCTGCTGCCTATGGCGGTGGTTATGGACGCCAGCGTAAAGCCTACCCTACAGCGCTTATCTTGGCACCGACCCGCGAGCTTGTCTCTCAAATCTACGAAGAATCTCGCAAGTTTGCCTACCGTTCATGGGTTAGACCTTGTGTCGTCTATGGTGGTGCCGACATCGTCTCCCAACTACGGCTGATTGAGCGCGGCTGTGATCTTCTTGTCGCAACCCCTGGCCGTCTTGTGGACTTGATTGAACGTGGGCGTATCTCGCTTGCCAATATTAAATATCTCGTGCTTGACGAGGCTGATCGTATGCTGGATATGGGTTTCGAACCCCAAATTCGTCGTATCGTTGAGGGCGAAGACATGCCTAAGACAGATGCTCGCCAAACTCTCATGTTTTCTGCCACTTTCCCAAGGGATATCCAGATGCTTGCCAGAGATTTCTTGAAGGATTACATCTTCCTTTCGGTCGGTCGTGTCGGTTCAACCTCCGAAAATATCACCCAAAAGGTTGAGTATGTTGAAGACCCGGACAAGCGTTCCGTTCTTTTGGACATTCTTCACACCCACAGCGGTGGTCTCACTCTTATTTTTGTAGAGACTAAGCGTATGGCCGATTCCTTGAGCGATTTTCTACTTAACCAGAATTTCCCGGCAACTTCTATTCACGGAGACCGCACTCAACGCGAACGTGAGCGTGCTCTGGAGATGTTCCGAACTGGTCGCTGCCCAGTCCTGGTTGCCACTGCTGTTGCTGCCAGAGGTCTAGATATTCCCAATGTCACCCACGTTGTTAACTATGATCTCCCCACCGATATCGACGATTATGTCCACCGCATTGGTCGTACTGGTCGTGCCGGTAACACCGGTATCTCCACCGCGTTCTTCAACCGTGGCAACCGAGGTGTTGTGAGGGACCTTATCGAGCTCCTAAAGGAAGCTAACCAAGAGGTTCCTTCATTTTTGGAGACCATCGCTAGAGAAAGTGGATTCAGTGGTGGTGGGCGTGGCGGCGGCGGCGGTGGTGGAAGGTCTTCCGGTGGTGGCAGAGGAAGGGGTGGTGCTACCCGCGATTTCAGGAAATACGGCGGTGGTGGGTCTGGTGGAGGTTTTGGTGGGTCCGGAGGCCCTCCTAGCGGAGGGTACGGAGGCGGTTTGTGACCCTTTCCATCGGTCGGATACATTATTAATACTAACTCGGTTTTCATAGGATACTCTAATGGCGGAGGTGCTAGTGGTGGTGGCGGTGGTGGCTACAATTCCGGTGGATACAGTGGTGGTGGCGGTGGAGGAGGATACGGAAACCCCAGCGGAGGGAACTCTTGGTGGTAAGCATCTCATCACGGCGTTGCGTATGTTTGGGCCTTTTTTTTCTTCCTAGATCGCGAAAAAAAAAAGTGAGGTTTGTTCATCTTCTTGCATAAAAAGGAAGGGAGAAACGGAAAGGGTTAAAAACATGGCGCAATATTTCTCGAATTTCATAAAAGGTTTTGCTTTTTTTCTTTTTTCTTCCTATTTTATCATTAGTTCTCTCATCTTTTACATGGCTGTCTTTGTTTGATCGATTTCCGGGCCATGTGTATTTTTCTTGAATTTCTTGTTTCTTCAGGCCTTCTTGTATCGGCAGGGCATTTACATTACGTGGGTTAGCATGGGGCTTGTTATGCACTACACAAACGGTATAGATGGGTCTGTCAACTGGGAGTTTCATTTACACGATTTCATTTTTATTCTCTTCCTAGTTGTGGGGTTTATCTTTATCTACTAGTAATGTGTTCGTGTGTGTGTGTTCTGCTGAGATTCAAAAAAGTGTTGGCAGTTTTTAGGCATGGGGAAATGAGGCGCTGACTGTTTTTTGAACGAGAAAAATGGGTGGGAGAGTTGATTTGATTTTGTCTTGATTTACCATGTTTTCTGTTCCTCTCTTTTTTGCTTTGCTTTTGCTTTTAAATGGGGTTCTCTATGCTGGACCGAGATGCATGGGCTACGATGTTAGGAGACACGACACATACAAGAGAAGGGAAAGGAAAGGTTGTATCAATATCTACCCGGCGTTCTGTTTTCATGATTTCTTTCATGTATGATGATGGGTTTTTTTTTTCCCTCTCTATTTCCATTTTACCGGTCTGGGTCTTGGGCACACTTTTACAACTCGGGGACCGGTGGGCTGGTTTCTATTTTTCACGAGGGGAAAGGGAAATTCTGGGCAGATTTTCTAATTTTTTTTTGTATCCGTATGTGTGTGTCTCGCAGGGGAGCAGTTAGAAGATATGTTGGGTTGGCATGGCTATAGAGAAGTACCTATTTTATCTAATAATTTGCAATGCGAGTATTGAGATCACTTTATCGTGAATTTTTGCTTGAGCAAAGGAACTCTGGTGCGCAGTTAATTTGATTGCGGGTTGCCTGAAACTGGAGAAACTTCCGAACCAGGTTCTCGGAAATCGACGATCTTCCCAACACGGGCAACCTAAACACATTGCACCTGGCTGGGAAAACAATTATGCGGTATTCTTCTCAGCGCTATCCCCGATAGCCGGTATGAGGCTTAGTTATTATGTGACTAGCCAGCCAGTCAGCTAGCAAACTTGAGGGTTTTATAAATGGTTGCGATTCTGATATTATGGTTGTAGGGGATATTTCATGGCTTGTGATTGCCTGATTTGCAGTTGGGAAGTTCGATTGTTGTGCTAGCTGCAGATGCAGACGATCATGTACTATCACTCGCGCGTCAACAAATTCCATGGAGTGGTATAGTGGTTGCGGGTCATTGGTTTGCCCCAACGCCCTCTTTTTCCCTTAGATAGCCACGAGTGCATGGAATCGAAAAAAGAGCTGAGACTATGAAGTCTAAGCCGACCGTCGGGTATGCAATAGCCAACGGCCCAAAGCGGCACATGTCCACTGCATAATCACCCGAGGGATGGATGCGAGGGAGGACGCACATACATGAAATCTGTTTACTTTCCCCCTATACAATGTAAAAAATGGACCTTGTATGTATATCCATCAGCCAGTACCACTTCCCCATCCTGCTTCTGGAAAATCATATTCACCATCCTATCAAGCGGGGCCGCTAAATTAATGAATTAAACAAAAAATAAAAAAATAAAAAAAGCAGGCCCGCTACATTACTGCATACATGTATCCTACGCCTTTTTGGATGGCCGAGGCCTTAACATTATTTATATCTGAAATGTTGATAGAATAACTCGTCGAAAAAGGATGGAGTTATGTAGTGATTCATGATGTATCACTCGTAGAAGAAGGTTCGAGGGTGAAGAGTAGGTGTGCTTATAGAATTCTAGAAACCCATTTGAAACAATACCAGGGTGACACTAGCGGAGAATCAAGCTGTACTAAGGGTATGGAAAACAAAGGAGCTTAATAAGGGGTAGGTATCCCAAGTACCTAAAGATGTTTTCTTCGCAGTCGTTGTGGGGTGCTGACTAGAAATTCTAGCTTTTAAATGATTGTATGCAGAGACTAAATGTATGCATGTATATATGAGTAAACTTTCCGCGGCTTTGATGAAGTAGTGCACCTCTGGCTTCGATGGCGGCGTAGATATCTCACCCAAACACTTGGAGTACCATACAGTGATTGCTGAAAAGCATTATCGCTAATTTATGAGCTTTAGTAACTTAGACAATAGATGTGATCTTGCAATACATATCGACATTGAGGCACAAACCTGCTATCTATGGCGACACTTGACCCCGTATCGTGTTTGATATATATATACGGACAAAGGCGTTATTTATAATAATAACAATATAACATTACAGCACCTATTAAGAGTTCTCACTATCCATGAATTGGTATTATCCATATCAATCATAAGTATAGTCCTTGTCTTTGAAACGCCCTTCGGGCCGGGCCGAAGGACTTACATGTATGTATGTGGATAGACCTTCATTCCTCAACCAACCGTTTTTAAAACATGTATCACCCGGGGGAGGCAGGAAAAAGGCCTGCATAGACCTGGGCCCCTCCACTGTTAGTGCGGGACTTGGAATATTGAGTCCATTGATCTTTTGGCAAAGAAACAGCAGCGGAATGGAATGAGTTTCGAGAGGATGAAGAGTTATAGAGCTCATGCCACAAACTGGTAGCACTGGGTTTAATTAATCGCTCCACCAGATGTACTCGAAGAACTCATAATCATGTCCAAAATCTTGAACCCCATATCGAGAACAAAAGACTTAGTCCTTAATATTGTTGAACATCAGAGACCTGTCATAATTCCTTTTCTCAACGCCATCCGAGTGATGAAATGATATTCCAGTCATAGTATACGGCTCTATATGTGGACCTGAGGTTTTGAAAGTAGTTTCGATGAGCAGCAAGCTGCTCGTAGGGGGTACCGGTGGGTACGAGAATATATATATACTGATAGACGTATCTACATCTAGCTAAAATAGCCAACTTTGGAATGGTATGTCGTTGCATTCCGTGGCGCTACTTAAGCTTTATGCAACAAGTGCCGTGTTAACCTTAAGCTGAGCTCATACATGTCATGATATCGATCCTGTCTACATTCTAAATTTTCTCTGGACCTAGAAAAATGACAACTGGTGAGCCTGGCATAGGGATATATGTAGAGCTAGATAGATATTAGTATATAGATAGATATTGGTATATAGATATTAGTATATAGAGGTCTATTACGATGTCACAGGGGACTGGCTGTACTAACGACGGATGTACAGTCACTCATCAAAAGTGTTCGTGATTCACATCAAAGTTGGTCAGTAATGTGGCTTACCAGATTTTGCGGTCAAATTGAGGAACTAAAATGTATCTATAGAATTGTATTCAGTGAGTGAGTGACAGAGAATAAAAATACCATGAATGTCCAATATTGATTTTGGCCACCCTTGAGTATCGCTGTGTTGAGGTTTTGAACATTTCAATGGGCACTTTGATTCCTGACTTGAGCCGGACATGTCACATTAAATCCGAATCACGAACACTTTTGATGAGTGGCTGTACCTACATGTACTCGTAATTTCGTGACGTTTGTACTAAGGTGTTCATTAAAAGCTCGTGAAAACAAGGAAGCAACGCGGCAAACACCAAAGTTGACGTGACGCGATCCAACTAAAACAATGTTAAACAAAAGGGATGAAATCTATTGCAAGGTTAATTTATCATGTACATATCTGTTTAATCAAAGGTTCTTGTTGTCGTTGCTAATGGGTTCGTTGGTTCATGGTATTGCTTCAACTTTGGTTGCTTTCTACGATTTAGTATGGTATGCAATAGCGGTTCCTTTTACAAACGTCAAGAAATTACGAGTACAAGGCCCTGGGATTTAGTGAGTGAACGGATTCTCACCTATCAACACCCAATTTTGTTCATTCACTTAATGCAAGACCCTTGTATATGTATTTCCATATGTGCATGTGTGCGTCAGCATTAAGCAGGTATGAACTGTCGATAATGCAGCTTCTCAAAGGTTTTCCTCGGCACTCACATGTTATGATCGACCTCAACAGTCATTCCAGTATTTACGTAATTACTGGCTGAGATATCTGTAACAACCTTAGTTGTTTCTCTTGGGAAGATTCCCTAGAAAAGTCGTTAGGACCCTAGCCCTATAGTTCATAGTCTCTGGTAGTACAAGGCTCTGGGATTAGGTGAGCGAACTAAACGGGGTGTTCACTGTTGACAGGTGAGTCAAAGTGTTATCAGCTATAAAAAGAGAAAAAGAATGTCCAAAAGTACATGTAGTTTCGTAATTGATTAGCCCGCGCCCCAGCGATCACGATAAACTTTATCTCCTTCATGCCAAACTGGCCAGCTGGGTACATGTATCCTTGTGGTGCAAAACCGAGGTGGTTTACGCGTACATGTACATACATGTATGTAATAGGATACATGTAGTCCTACTAGAGTCTACATGTATACAGTACCACAAAGGGGATATAATACGTACTGTATCAATACGGAATTGTGTAAAACTTCCGGAATCCTAAATATTATACCGTAGCAATACCGTAGTTTTGCAGTTTTTGCTAGGTATGGTACTGGATCCACCCGGTTTTTTGGTACTGTATATACATGATGTAGATACATGTAGTCGTCCTACTAGAGTCTACATGTATGCATGTGGCTACTACATGTATATATGGGTCTTGCCAGCTCTCTCTATTTCCAGCACATGAATCACCTAAAGCAGAATCTCCCTAGATAGGATAAGAAGATTATGACTACATGTACGCACACATACCCCATGGGTGCGGTTGTCTAAGAGGAACAGGGCCATGGTAGAATGATCAACCGGCTCTCCAAATCATGAATGATCACTCAGCTAATATCATCCAGTTACATCCGCAAGAAGTTCTGTAAAGTATATGCATGTGTGTGTATACTTGTACATGTACATGTAGTTTCAATAGAAGAAACTTTGCTCCTGTATGATTAAAGTACCAATGTACTCGGGTGTGTGCAAAAGTGATCAGAACTCGACGACGATTGGTTATGGGTTTGCAGAAGCCACAGCGTGGGAGCCAATAATATCTGCCAAGAATTTACATTTTAGGTGGGGGAAAAAAGTCATCAGAACTGTTTCCAAATCTCCATCAAGAAATCTGAAAAAAAAACTCGAAAGAATATATATATAATGTTTTATCTATCAGCACCTGCTCTATATTGTATTTGGACACACATTTGGCTGTGTAGAGTTAACTTTCAGCAGATATTAATGGAACTGAGGGCGAAATTTGGTCTCTGGAGTTCCTTGGGGCATATGGTTGATATAAGCCCAGGGTGGGCCAACTTGGCACACCAGAAGGTTCTGATCACTTACAGTATTCCAGGAACAGCTAGAAACAATGGATGAGTAATGAGTAAGGTAAATCACTCAGGGTAACAGCATAGGAACTAAAAGCAGCGTGGGTGATCTGTTCCTGGTCAAATTATGCGGCTCTTTGAAGCATGAAGTGCGGCGGTGCGGCGGTGCATGGACAAGCAACGGGTCAATTCACAAAAAAAACATCGGTAAACAGAAGGAACGGTTCAGTACCAGCTCGTGACAAAGAAAGTGTCTCCAATCAGCGCGTGTGCACAATGGAGGGAACGAATTTTTTCCTAACCAGGGAATCATTCTTTCGAAGCGAAATCCGGCTGAAGGGAGGGGTGGGAATGTGTTGGCAAGATCTTGATGGGTGTAACTTTACGTTTTACTACATACTTACATTCTGTGGTAGCCTTGGAAAAAGTGCGACGAGAAACATCGCGGCCTATCGAGTGGTTTGTTTGGATATTCACGGGGCGTATCTATAACATTTTCCAGTGGGCCATGGAAATAAATGATCAGACAAGGTAGGCAATTCACGCAAGGCTTTTGCTATCAGACTCAAAGAGAGGTAGAGGGTTCTTTGTGATCTTGAGTAGGATGATAGGAGTAATACCTAGGCATCATAGGTGTTTCTTCTTCGGTGGTGGTGATGCTCGTTCAAGCTCTCGTGATGATTTAAATTACATATTATTCTTTTCGTGCATCCTCTCCATGGACTCCTAGCTGAGACGCCAACAGCGAAACGCCCATTCCTTTCCTTTAGGCCACGGACACAACAGAATAAGACTCTTCCGCTCAAACTTCCGATCACCCCCTCAACATCTAGATAACTGACGACAGACAGCCCTCACCCTCTCGCAGGATTCATATCACATCCCCAATACCCCCTCCCCTTCCCCCCTCCTCCCCTTTCCCCTAAGTTACCTATCTACCCATCTCTGATCAGGTCTGCTCCCTCCAAGCGATGCCAACACAGCTCCGAAATCAACATATGTACAGCAAGCTTTGCCCTCTCTAGATCAGATTAATTTTCTCCGTTTCCCCCTTAAGCTCATAAAATACCGTGAATAATCAATCAATCGCACTAAGAACAAGCTTGGTTCTAATCATCCGCTCGTTCCTTTCGGCTACATAAATATACACCTTCTATCGCGTCATTTTCCTCCCTGATAAATCCTGGTTTTCCGAAAATCAAAATCCCACCCATCGCGCCCTTTCTCGAGAAAGATTATCCACGACAATGACGGAAGTGCCGTCCGAGGTATCGTCGCCCGTCGCATCGGCAACGGGAGGTCTTACTGCTGGAGATTTGAGCATTATTCCCCACAGGTCAGCCTCGACCAAACTCCCACCACAAAGCTCCATCTACTTGAGCGACAACAAAGACCGTGGAGGTCACGTCCAAGCAGATACCCGCCCTTCTTCGGTTGATGCTGATGAACGTCGCAGCAGCAACGGACGTGAAGCTTCTCGCGGAGCTGGTGTAAATATTTCGCAGTCTTCAAGCGTCTCCGGGGGAGCCGGCGGTGGCGGCAGCGGAGTTGGAGGAGTTGGAGTAGGAGGTGGTGAAAGAGGTGGAAGTGGCAATCATACCGGCGGGCTCGGGCGGAAGCAGCAGACAAGCTTCTTCTCGGGGAGCAAGATTAAACACTTGAAGAAGCCCGACGGTGTACCGCTTTGGAGGAAAGATATCCAATTTGAGTTTTTGGAGGCCATATTTACAGACTCGAAGCAGGTCTTTACGAACAGCTATGACGGAAGGAAAGAATGCACCTTTGCGGATGTGTACATTGATGCCATGGCCCGAAGTAGCAAAACTAGCAAGATTTTAAGGGATAAGCTCATGAGTGAAAGGGCCAATGCGTTGAACATGGCCATGGTTTGTTTGCTGGTTAATGTTGGAAGGATGAATACAACGTTGAATTGTGAGTTATTATCCCGATGCCCGGCCGAGAGATCATTGGCATGATAGTTGTTACCATAAATTCATGCCTCAGTGAATGGAGAATATACAGCTAATATGTTCCTTTACTGCAGTTTTCCCCGAAATGAAGGCTCAACTGCGAACTTACCATGCCATCCCCTCACTACAGTCATATACTGACGCACACGCATACAAACAACTTCAAGATGCTCCGCGGTTGAAATCAATTCTTAAGGGCGCATGCGAGGATCGTAAAGAACCATTAACTCTTGAGCAACTAGAGGCAGAGAAAGTTCCTCGAACAAACCCAATAAATCTAGTCTTTCTTCTTTCAACGTATGCACCAAAGGTTTCGGAGCTGCACTTTCCTGAGTCTAGGGACTTTTACGATCTTATTATGAGGAGTACCCTTTCAAGCAAGAGTAGGGCAAGAGCTTTCCTATGGCTGATGTGGTGGTATCTTGAGGGGGATCTTACGATAAAATCAGCCGAAGACAATCCCTATGGGAAAGGCCAAGAGGCAAAGGACGGCGGGATACCTTGCAGGGTCCCACAGTTTGAACATTTAACTGAGGATCAGGCCGCTATGGAGAACGTCGATGCGGCACAGGAAATAGAGTTTGGAGAACGCATGCAAAAAGAGCGAAAGAGTACGTGATTCCTATCCATGCCTCTTCCATGTTGGAGGTTCCTGTATAACCTTGAAACGTGGATGTACGAAAATATGGGTGGACTTGTGCGTAGGACTGACATAGAAGATAGAGTTGATTGAGGATATTGGGAATGCGCCTGCACCGTCCGCTGGAAAGAAAGGGAAAAAACGTAAGTAACCGTCCCGTACAAAGGCGTTTGTCTTAGTCAGCTCTCTTTATATAAGAGAACTTTCCCATACAGGTTCTAATTGAGGTTCTTTTTTTATTATATAGATATCGCTCCTTCCCCAGAAGACGATACTCAATCACCAGCAGGTTCGCCCCCCTCTAGCATGGTTACCCCCGGTGAAAGAAAGGGACAGCGTATATTTTCCCACTCTTCACGCAGCAATCCCACCTCGTTGTCCATTCTTCGCTTGCCCACACAAAAACTAACATAATTTCCAAAGGCTCCATCCGAAATTCTACCCGGACCAACAAAAGCCGCCACTATTCACAGAATGATCAGTATGAGTATGATTCTGATAATAATCACGATCAAACACGTTCTGTCTCTCCTCAGAACTTGATGATGACACCTTCTGGCAATGGTAAAAACCTCAACAGCCGCCGTATTTCAACAGTTACAAAAATCGCCCACATTGTTAATGAGGGACCTGACACACCTATTTCAGAACCACCTCCGAAAAATAAAGGTGGTCGGCCAAAAGGATCTGGAAAACGGAACGCTGACGGCGAAATTAAAGGAACTCCCAGGATCATTCTACGAACCGGCGGTAAACAACTGTCCTCATCGGATACCCCTGGTCACCTCATGGCCGCGAGATCGATTCAACCGTCAATGTCAGGGGACAAAGGAAGTCCGATGATGGGGTCAGAGAGAGGCCCTAAGCAAAGGCCGCTGACAAGTCACCAAATCGCTGTCCAACAAAATAGAAAGGATAGGGCCGAACATATGATTAATCGCAAACTCAGAAGTCTTGATAGAAAGTCTATGAAGATAAGGTTGAAGGAAGGCGCTATGGTTAGGTGCTGGAGGAGGATCAAGAATCTCGAGGACCCGTTTGACAAAAGTGACGATGAGAGGGATGTTCGGATTGTACGTATCCACGAGGCGTCGGCAGTTGTTTCAGGAAAAGAGTCGGATGTTATGGGTGAGGATGGTAATCCATTCGGAAACACAGCTAGCATCTTTGGGACACTTGGAGAAGATGGTGTTTTAATTGAGCCGACCCCGAAGAAGATTAAGCTTGAGCACAATACCCCTCATGATTCTCACAATAGACGCTCTACCAACGGAACCGTTCTTCCTTCTGCAGCTGGATTGATCCCTGTCGAAGAAGAGGAAGATGATTATGGGGAAGAAGCCAGTTCTCTCGCTGCTGCTGTCCGTAGGACGACTAGACGATTGGATAGATGGGAACAGTCGGATAGGCAGCGTGCTGCGCAGGGATTGGCTCCAGCTACTTTCTCCCATCCTACTGGAATCGATGGGCGTCATTCACAGATCACTTCGAAGTTACTAGCAGTCGTCAACCAAGGCGGGAGTGGTGATGAAAGCGCTCCTGGAGGAGGAGGTGGGGGGAGTGCAATCTATGACGAGACACGGGAGCCTAGTTTCGCAGGGGACGAAGATGAGGAGATGATAGATGATGCGGATGCGGACGAAGATGAGGACATGGACGTCGAATGAACAGTAGGGAGCCTATGGTATTTAATCTGAGAGGTTTACTCTTTTGGTTTGTTAGCTTTCTTTTGGGTTACGCAAGTTGGTTTTTAGACTTGGTTTGATCTCAGTATCACTGTTTTTTTTTCTTCCTTACTTATTTCTCCTCTCCTGTGTATTTACTCACCTCCAATTCCCAGTTTTCTTTAGTCAGACTATTATCTTGTCTTTCCGTTTGGCCAAGTAGGAGTGTCGTTTCTCTCCCCTTCTCCCCCTTACATACAGAAAAGCAAATCCTCTTTGCCAGTAATTAATTCTCTTTTCTTTCTTTCATTGGGGAAAGGACCTCATTATCAGATTATGCAGCGGCACATCCTTTTTCGTTTCTTCATTTTGTTTCAATAGGGGGATATTTAAATCTAGTGCGTTGGGCGGGGAAGATGTTTTTTCTTTCTTTTTTTCTTTTCTGTTTTAGGGATTTGGGTGGGGTATGCGAGCTGTGCTTGCTTTTAAAGGATAGGTGTTTACCAGTAGTTTGCTACTTACCGTAAAAGGTTCTGCTCCAGCTGTTTGGTTTAGATTGGCAGGTTTTTTCTCATATCACTATTGCTGGGAATTCAAAATGGTTATTTCATCCTTTTCATGTCAAAATTACTTTTTTTTTTTTTTTTGTTTAACTCATTGATTGTATGCAGACCGTAGTCTATGACAATATCACAACCCCAGAACTACCCTGCTAACTTCTGGCCACACCCAATAGAGGGCATTCAGCAAGCTCGCGCTCCTCCGCCGCCACTACCTAACTAAAGAAAAGGAAATGAGATAAAAATATAAAACACCATTATGTCAAAATTACTTGGGACATATGTGCAACGGTGTAGTACGTACGGTATAGATAATTTTGTTATATCTATCTTTACTTACAGCTTAGTTTGGTACTCGCACAGCTATGCCTGCCTTTGTACTTTCTTTGTTGATAGGCCGTGGGATTAAGTTGTTAGTGAAAGAACGAAAACCTAACCCTACACCTCCGATTTTTAAGCCCTGATAGCACTATTCAGGGGGTTAGGGTTGTATTCTATATAACACATTTTCGTACGTTCTCTGTGACTATAGACTATTAATGTTTTGTGACTATCTACATGTAGTGAAAGATAATTCCGATTACTGTATGAGCATGCTCAACTAAATAATGATGGGTTTAAACAGCGCGGACAGGTATCTAAGTAGGTGCATATGGTTAATTAGTTTAGTCTGTATATAAACGGAGATATATCTGGGCCCCCTGGCACATGTAACTGATTAATATTTCGGTCACTGGAGACGAGTGATACCTCATGAACCAATTCTATCTGCCGAGTTTACGAATTTAGATCTAGATAATACTACTCGTTTACCACGAATAGAACCAGAAATTGCAAGTGAAGAAGACAGGGATAATCTGTATGGAGTGGCGCCGTCTCGCTATACAAATAGTCCGGACCTTAGCAACTGTTAAATGAGTAGAAACTACATTTAATATTCAAATTCATCTGTGATTTGTTGGCATTTAGAAGATTATAGGGCATCGAATAAGTCTTTCCAATAGAATGCGTATTTAGATTATAACTTGCACAGAGGATTAGACTTGAAGCACTTGAAGCACACGCCCTGCACTGATGGGTGTCGTGATTTATAGGCTATCCCAGACACAGGTTCGTGTAACCAGCACAGTAGTAAAGCGTACTCGCGGTGCCGAAAAGTCCTCGGGTCATGTGACCAAATTAAGCAGAAATGGGAGTGAGATCAACTATAATTGGGTTCACGTGACCCGACGACTTTTCGGCACCGCGAGTACTTAGACATTATAAATACGTTATATCTGCCGTCTTCGACAAGTCAAATACATGTAGTAATATAAATCACCTACCCTCTTCAGTGTATATGTTACGTGCCTAAGTACATGTATGTAGCTAGCCTCAAATCAATCATCCTGCGGTGCGAGTGGAGTCTGAGAGTGGCATGAAACATCTTGAATTTATCAAGTAATATATCATCTCAGGGAAAACAGTATCCCGATATATAACTCACTGTATGCATCATATATCTTTGCACAATGTGGAAATGATCCTCATAATACATGGATCAGGTCTGCTAGGATCTGGTCTCACGCAGCTCCCGGGATGTTGGAAAGCAACCCAGATCATTGTAAAAGATCACAGTCTTAACTGGAATCACTAGCTCAGCGTTTTAAATACATGTAGTTTGGTTTCTGCTATCCCATGCTAACGTGTTTCACCGGGAACGCAATCGGCACCGGGAAAGCAATCAAGCATGACATGAACGGGATCGAAAATTGTTGTGAAAATTCAAAATCACCCAGAATTACAGAACTAAATACACTAAGGTCATTTTGAGATATCTTCCGAACATTTCTGATGATCGTTACTGATAGGTAGTGAGTATATAGCTGTGGGAGGGTCATTAAGCCTTGATAACCCCCCACAACTATATACTACTACGATCATAAGAATTAGTCAAAAACACCAAAAGAACTCCCCTATATATATATGTATGGCTTCATGGTTATTGCTTTGGTGCTCATAATGCCCTTCTGTGAGGTTCGGTTGCTTACCCGGTGATGATCGCTTTCCCGGTGAAACACGTTATAACTTGCCGTGTTATAGCTTCCCCTTGTACGCCGTTTGGATAAAGAAAGCATGGGTTTCTATTACATACAAAAGTCGGTATCCAACTTTGGTATAATTTTGACTACACTACGGGCCATGCGAGAAAGAATCGATTTGTAGCTCACCCATGTTATTGATCTGGGGAGCTACTGCTCTCATAACACTCGCTCATGCAACGGCGCGGAATTTCTCAAAATTCCTATCGGCTTATGGGGGGACATAGCTTCCGGGCCCTGCGATTAGTCTGATGTCATGTTGAATCCATTAATTCCGTTATTTCGTCCTCATCGACAACAATATCACCATTTCTTTGCGAGACCAATTGAGTCATCTTCATCTGGTCTCCAGCATAGAATGTGGCGTTTGTTTTTTCGATCTGAAAGACATTAACAAGACCATCTGTTGAAAAGGTATATACTGCCATGTTAGGACTACTATCAACTGCCAGATCTATGATCCTTCGAACTGTTCCAATGTAGCAGCCATTAACTGTGACAGTTTTCCAGTGTTCCTCGGAACTCTCGGACACAATTCTTGAATCCCCACTTTCAGGATACGGAGTTGTACCTACATTCGTACCTTGATATTTCTGGCCGTTGTCTCTCATATAGCCAGCAAAAATATCTGGCGGAATGGAGAATAGTACGATATGATCGCCATATGCAGCAACAACCCTTACCCCGAATTTCATGTCTGCCCCAGAAGCATAAACGCTTGGCCTGGAAAAACTACCCGTACCTTTATTCTCAGCTTGCCATGCGTTTGCGAGCTCCCCATGTCTTTTACGCTGCATTTCATCTCTCTTACTTAGGTCTGGTGGAGGGATGAACCATATCTTCCTCAATAATTTCGTAGGCCCACTAAAACCCATTCAGAACATATCAGTATAGGGTTATGATATAAGTGTTGGTAGACAGACCCTAACGGTGCATCACTTCCGAGACAAAGCCTACCGGTCTCTGGATCCATGAAAAGTATATGGTACCCATCGCTCAATGGCACTGCCTGAAAATGGTCACTCTGACCTGCTTTTGGCTCCCAAGTTCCCCATGATGCAAGGGATCCTCGAGTTACCCCAAATCGCTTGGTGAGAGGACTTGCCTCTCTGGGATGTACAGCACTAGAGATGAGTCGTAGTTTTTTTGCCGAATCAATTCCTCTACGCGGAGGAAGGAAATAAAGGAAGTCTGATGGTGCAGTGAGTGGAAACCAACGGTTCAAATCCTGCCCAGTCAAGGCGTCCACCCCTACAATCAACGGACTTTTAGCACGGCCACGTTCTTAAAAGACGTTTATTAATAAATCGAAACATACAATGCAGTTCAATTCCGCCATGGCAGCCAAAGGCTACACATCGCCTCTGAGGACATATGGCGACACTTCTGGGGACGTCTTCGTCACTGCATAGGTTTCTGTAAGTACTCTTGGTTTCTTGTTCAGCAACATCGTGAATAAGTCCCATGCGGCCATCCTAGAGAGAGCGTGCATTTTCAGTCATCAGGTGCAAGATTTACGAGGGATTGTGACAGAAATCTTTCACGTACCAATAGAATTGCAATGGCAAATCTTCTACTGCTGGTATCCATACTTACAGCCAAAACCCTCCTCGGACATATTATCGATACCACAAACTCGATCCGAGCCACACTCGTCGCCCGAAGTCTATAAACATATACAACACACCCTTCACTCAAAAGAGCGTAGGTTCCGCATATTGAGACTGTGAAATTTACAGTAGTGGTGGCTGCGAGCTCAGACATGTCTATAACAGTAGTGTTAACCAAACCTGATAAGCTCGATCCGCAAGCGCCTAGTGAAAACTCCCTTGAGAGCCTTGTTGATAGGTAATAGGGGTTGTCGGAATTTTGGATAGTGGGGTCAGTTATGTAGAATCCTAGTGCTTTGAGTTGAGTTTTTAATAGTGATTTTTCAAGGGAAGACAGGTACCAGGCCCGACAGGTATATCTGGCAGCATTGAACGCTGACGGGGGGCTGAATCCAAGGATAAGTTGAATGAGTTCAATGGGAAGTCTATAAAATGGAGGAAATTGAAGCGGACGACTCCGCAAGCATGCCTCGAACCATGATCTAGTGACAAGTCGGGCACAAAGTAAGGATCCATAGTCAAGGTATGGTATTATCTTGGTAAGGATAGGCAAAATCTCTGGTGCGACTGAACCATCAATATTAGAAGTAGTGTTGGCAGATCTTATAGTATTGGTATAGGTACCACGTCTGGGATCGGATAGAGATCCATATCCATGAGAAACTCCAGTATTATTTCTATCTCCTGGATTACGTTTCTTAAAACCCTCGATACCCGAACAAGAAACAGGACCTTTATTTCCAGAATTATTATCCAAACATTTGAGAAATCTTTTTTAGGGAGTTTTTACGTCTTATTGAATAAGCTTGTAATTGGGCGCCAGGGCTGGTCTTATTCTGGACCGTATTCGGGCAGGAGGGGGCCTGTCCTTTTGATCTATCTGCACTGGGAAAAGACATTCTGCCTTCTTGGCTGGGTATTGTCCAATAGCGAGGACTGTTCTCTTCCTCCTTACTCTGATTCGTTAATAAAGATGTATTGGATGAAGAAACAGCAAGGGAACTCTCAACTGAAGAGTGTAATCGAATACGTGCAGAGACGAGGATCTCTATTGAAGCCACGACTCTCAAACTAAAGCTTGGGTTCGATCTAATCAGGCTTATACGTATGCAAAAAAAAAAAAGGGAAAGGAAAGGAAAAGAAGCAAGATAGATGAAACAAGAAAAAAAAAACTATCAGGGACGAGACAAGAAACGCAAAGGGCAGGGAAGGGAGGAGCCTCATAAATATTTGCTCCGAGAATGATTGGAAGAACAGATATTTGTACCTCTATATACTCACAAGCCTAAGTATCTACATACTTTTAAGCTCCCCTTCGTGTGCAACCCATTTACAATTGGACAACATGTACGTAGGTACATGTAGTCAATGCATGTGGTCATATCAATCTAGAGCTCTGCACCCCCCATGGCCCAAAGCATCTCCGGAAAGGTAAGCTACACGCAGGCATAAACTTGGGTCGCCCCCATGTAGTTGCGAGACTTATCATTGGAATTGAAATTTTCACAGTAGCGATTTTTAAGACTTGGCCTGTGCTGTTAGCAAATGATTATCAACTTTACAACATCTAGTCTTGATCTCTATACCTGCCCTGGATACTTTCACTATATGGCCTTCCTTGGTTCAATCCCAACGGGACCGGTGGTACTCTATGTACTCGGGGCAGGTAAAAAGTACTGGACAATGCAGGTTTTGGTTCACCAATGGGTGCGCGTGCTAGGCGCGAAAACCTGCATTGTCCGGTACTTTTTACCTGCCCCGAGTATTACTACCAGGATGACTTTACTCACTGAGCTAGGCGATAGGGCGGACAATAGTGCAATATGTACATACATTGCTAGTCTGCATGTAGAGTACATACATGTACATACATGTATGTACATGTAGTAATAAAAGATGGGCATGGTAATGATTGGTGTTCCCAAAACCTCAATAGTTCTAATCCTAGACAGTCAAGTCAAGATTCAAGACACCTGCAACGTTCCGATCAGACCCAAATCATGTTTCGGAAGCCATGATCATCACCGGGTTTTGTTTAAAAGAAAACCAAATAGGCTACATTGTAGTTCTTTTCAGCAGGAGAGTTTTCAAGAGCACGGCCCTGGCTTGTTCCTCTTTCGCTTGACCAGTTGCAATCCACCTCTCTGGGCGCACGTCACCCCAATCCTGCCCCACTATAGACTTCACCCCCCCCAAAACACCAACGGCTAAACCTCCGAGCGTTCCTACTTGAGCACAGCAGTGAAAACGTCGTGTTGTTAATGACGATACGGATGAAGAAACTCGATCCTCGCCATCGATTTCTGACCACCAACTGCTAAATGCCAAACACATCCGCGTTTATGCTGTCCTCATATGTGCTCTATGTAGTTAACCCCTCATTCCCCTCATTCCTTTCTGGCCCCGATCAGCCTCCGATCCGGTTATTGTCTAAGTGGTCGTAGAGTTCTCTAGATGTAAAATAGATAGTTGTGCATACGTACCTTGCCGCCCAGGACCTTCCGAGGCCTTGCGTGTTTTCTATTCTCTATTTATCCCTCAGTGTCCCTCGGTTTTGTCGGTTTTCCTCTCCATCCATTATCTTTGCCTGTCCATCCTTTCATTATCATAACTCATTAGCTATGGCTCCTATGGCTCCTCCGTTGGTTTATCTCCTCCCGCTCAATGATGCCGGTGCTCCTGCTATTCCTGGAGATTATATCAATCTACCTCCCCCACGTACGCCATATATTCTACGGTTTTCAATCGAGGGTGCCAGTTCCATCTGTCGTCAAGGCAGCCTTTGGATCAACGTTCCTGAGAAGGATAAGGAATTTGAACGTGCAAGTTTCAGAGAATACAAGTTTGTAGCCCACCGAGCTCCATTACTTACTTTTTTCTGTTTCCCTAGTAAAAGAAGACTTTCTCGTCAGTGTTATAAGCATTACCTTTCTATGCATAGCATATTTTCATGTACTCAATGGATATATCGTTGATGAAATCCCTTGCTATAAATACTTATTGAATCTGTTTGAACCCTAGGCTATCCCCATCGTTCTCTCGCACTCTACACATTGATGTCCCTATAACACGAGCGGGTACCTTTGGTTATTACTTGACCTATACACCACTTCCTCCATTTAGTTCAGCGCCTTCGCCTGACAGCTCGACGAAACCGATCAAGACTGATATTCGGTACTTCACCGTTTCTCCGTGCCTTGCAATCAACAACAAGCCCCTTCCTCTCGATGCCCTCTCGATATTCTCTGTTATATCAAAATGGCTCGGACCAATTGAAAAATGGGACGAGCACATGAAGTACATCGCCGACAAGGGATACAACATGGTTCATTTTACTCCAATGATGCATCGAGGGGCTTCGAACTCGCCTTACAGCATTTTCAATCAATTAGCTTACGATCCAGAGGCATTTCCCAACGGAACTGATGATATCCTTGCTATCGTAGGAAGGATGGAAAAGCAACATGGCCTTCTTAGTCTTACTGACGTTGTTTGGAACCACACCGCACACAACTCTGAATGGCTCCAAACCAATCCAGAAGCCGGTTATAATCTTGTTACAGCTCCTTGGCTAGAGGCGGCCTATGAACTTGACACGGCACTATTGGATTTTGGCAGTAAACTCGAGCTTCTAGGATACCCGGCCGAGCTTGAAACCAAAGACGATCTACTCAAGGTCATGGAGGGTGTAAAGACCCATGTGATCGGGGCGCTGAGGTTATGGGAGTTCTACGCCCTGGATGTGAAAGCAAACGCCGAAGCAGCAATAGAGATTTGGACGTCTGGAAAGTCAACCATCTCAAAGTTTGCAGCACAATCAGACCACTCGAAGGATCTTTCGCTATACGATAAAGCCCAACTTCTTTCAAAGCATGGACTTATCGGCGGAGATAGACTTGGTGAAAGATACCGCCGTAAAATTGACCCCGAAATCGGAGCAGCATTCCTCGAGCTGGAATTTGGGAAATCTTCAGGCAAATCCGAGGAGATCGAGAAGGTAAAGAGCGAGTATACGAAGGTCCTAGATGAGCTCAACCTCCCTTACTACAAGGAATACGACGAAGATAGCTCCGAAATCCTTGAGCAACTATATAATCGTATTACATACCTCCGCGTCGATGCCCACGGGCCCAAGATGGGGAAAATTACCAAAGAAAACCCATTGATAGAGACCTACTTTACCCGGCTCCCCAAGAACGAAAAAACGGCAAAACATGATCCAAAGAGCCTGGCATTGGCTAATAATGGCTGGATTTGGAACAACGTCGCAGACTTCGCGGGTCCCAATTCTAGATCTTATTTACGTCGTGAGGTCATTGTTTGGGGAGACTGCGTGAAACTCAGATTTGGAGAGAAACCTGAGGACAACCCATTTCTTTGGGATTTTATGGTCAGATATACCAAGCTCATGGCTCAGTGCTTCCATGGGTTCCGTATCGACAATTGTCACTCAACTCCTCTTCATGTTGGGCAGTATCTACTCGATATTGCTAGGCTAGAGAGAAACGACTTATACGTTGTTGCAGAACTTTTCACTGGAAGCGAACATGAAGATAGAAATTTCGTCGAAAGACTTGGCCTTGGAAGTCTTGTTCGTGAAGCTATGGTTGCATGGGGCCCTGGAGAGTTGTCAAGACTTGTTCATCGGCATGGTGGGAAGCCGATTGGGAGCTTCGAGCAAGAATTCATTATTAGAGGCAGCGAAAAGAAGAATGGGGAGGCAAAAGAGAATGCCAGCGGTGGTCGTGATGGAAGAGAAGTGATTAAGGCAGTTACGGCAAGCCCGATACATGCCCTTTTCATGGACTGTACCCATGACAACGAAACTCCAACCCAGAAGAGAACACCGCAAGATACTCTTCCCAATGGAGCCTTAGTAGGGATGTGTGATTGTGGTATTGGCTCGGTCATGGGTTACGACGAAGTCTATCCGAAGTTGTTGAATTTAGTGACCGAACCAAGAGTTTACTACCCACCGCCTGCCCAGCTAGACGAAAAGACTCCAGGTATCGGAAAGGTCAAGGCCCTCATTAACCGTATCCACGAAGAGATGGGCCGAGATGGTTTCACCGAGATGCATGTCCACCATGAGGGGGAATATGTCACTGTCCATCGGGTACACCCTAAAAGCCATAAGGGTTATTTCCTTGTAGCACATACAGCGTATAACTCAGGAGATGCTCGAGGGGACTTTAATCCGATCGTTCTTAATGGGCCAAAGGTTAAGGTTCTCGGTACCTGGAAGCTAAAAGTTAACGACGCCGAAGAGGCGAAGACGGCGGTCTTCGAAGATTCAAAGTACCTCATTGGGCTTCCTGCGGAGGTAGTGGACTTAGAAAACCCGGCTATCGAAGAGAAGGGGACTACGACAACAATCACAATCCCGGAAAAATTTCCTCCGGGAAGTATCACTCTACTTGAGACATGGATTCCGGGAATGGAGGGTGAAGCGTTGGATAAGTTCGTAATCAGTGGAGCAGAGGAGGCATTTGCAAATACAAGCTTGGCTGAACTCAACTTTATTCTATACCGTGCAGAATCTGAGGAGAGGGACTCGAGTGGGAATCAGGACGGTTGCTATAATATTCCTAACTTTGGATCCCTGGTTTATGCTGGGCTTCAAGGTTGGTGGTCCGTATTGAAAGATATAATCAGAAATAATAATCTTGCACATCCCCTTTGCCAGCACCTTAGGGATGGGCAGTGGCCGCTTGACTACATAGTTGGCAGAATGGAAAGGCTAGAGAAGCAGGGTCATAAAGGGCTAGCTGGGCCGACAAAATGGCTGAAAGAGAGATTCGACAGAATTAGACAGGTCCCTGGATTTCTGCTTCCTCGATATTTTGGATTGGCCATCCAAACGGCATATACGACAGCTGTAGAGAGAGCCACCAGTCAATTCACAAGTGACATCAACGAAGGCACGGAATTTCTCAAGGGACTGTCATTGGTCTCTTTGCAAATGACTGGGTAGGTGCTCACATTTGGGACTTTTAACTTTTTGAATATTTAACCTGATCTGCTCGTTTAGGTTTATGAAGTCTACTTCGTTGTGGCCAAATAAGGAGGTCGCTTGTATGGCTGCTGGTTTACCCCATTTTTCGTACGATTACATGCGTTGTTGGGGTAGAGATATCTTCATCTCAATACGCGGTCTCTATCTCGCAACTGGCCGCTACGAGGATGCAAAAGAACATATCCTGGCTTTCGGCTCCGTACTTAAGCATGGGATGATCCCAAATCTCCTTGATAGTGGACGCAAACCACGATACAATGCCCGTGATAGTATTTGGTTTTACCTCCAAAGTATACAAGATTACATCGAAATGGTTCCGAACGGAGTTGATATCTTGAAGGAATCAGTTAAACGGCGTTTTTTGCCCTATGACGATACTTGGTTCGACCACCATGATGAGCGGGCGTACAGTAGGGAAAGCACAATCGGGGAGATCGTCCAGGAAGCACTTGAGAGGCATGCACTAGGTTTTGGCTTCCGTGAAGCAAACGCAGGGCCAGGCTTGGACACACAGATGAAATATGAGGGTTTCTGGGTTGAGGTTAAGACAGACTGGGAAACCGGTTTCGTGAAAGGCGGCAGCCAATGGAACTGTGGAACTTGGATGGACAAGATGGGAGAGAGTGAAAAGGCGGGGAACAAAGGATATCCTGGTGCGCTCTCTTTTACCCTTACCTATCAGTTTAGTCAATGCTAATAGAGTAATCCAAACTTTAGGTACCCCAAGAGATGGATCAGCAGTTGAAATCATTGGCCTCTTGTACAGCACACTCAAATGGGTCTCAGGGCTCAAAGCGCAGGGGATATACAAGTGGGACAGCGTTAAGACCAGCGATGGGCAAGTGATCACATTCAACGAATGGGCGGACAAAATCAAGAAGAATTTCGAGAGATGCTACTACATTCCGAAAAACGCCGATGATGATAAAAACCATGTTGTCAACCTAGCATGTGTTAATAGAAGGGGCATCTATAAAGACTTGTTTGGTGGAGGGAAAGAATATGAAGATTACCAACTCAGGTTTGTTTCCGCTGTCCTCACCGAGACAAGCAGCATACTACTTAATATAATATCATGTGATCCTTACTAATAAAACTTCTATAGGCCAAACTTTGCGATCGCTATGGTTGTTGCCCCAGATCTTTTTGACCCTGACCATGCACTAGGGGCAATCGAGATTGCAGATGAAGCACTGAGGGGACCTACTGGAATGGCCACGCTAGAGTGAGTAATAATTCCTCCCTTGCTATACAATATAGAAACTTACCGGCTTAACTAACTCTACTGCTAGTCCTACTGATCGCAACTATCGGCCGTACTACCGTAATTCGGAAGACTCAGGTTTGCATTCTCTATCCAATGACTTATTTTCTTTCAATTGGGGCGATACAGATGAACTTGATGCATAAATGTTGGATGATAGCTAATCTCCTTTGGCCAGATGACTTCGCTACCTCAAAGGGACGCAACTATCATCAAGGGCCGGAATGGCTTTGGCCTACTGGCTACTTTCTGAGGGCGATGCTGAAATTCGATCTGCA
The DNA here is from genome assembly GCA_024713705.1 of Morchella sp. 2018-W38C. Classification (NCBI taxonomy): domain Eukaryota; kingdom Fungi; phylum Ascomycota; class Pezizomycetes; order Pezizales; family Morchellaceae; genus Morchella; species Morchella sp. 2018-W38C. Next base: position 738,555 of record JAMJEX010000025.1, on the reverse strand, counting down.
GCGAAAGAAGACGAAGGAAGAAAAACTTGAGACACTTCTACAGATTAACTTAAGGATGGACAACTGTCGCAAGGCTCTCTATGAAAATGCTTGGGCTGGTTTGGCTGAGTTGACGAATAAGAATGGAGAGTTCTGTTATGATTCGGTAAGCCTTCCCACTATTCGTCTTGTAATCGTTTCAAAGATTGCTGATTGCATTTCTCCTATAACAGAGCCCTACACAGGCGTGGTCAGCTTCATGCTTAATTGATTTGTATCACGATGCTGCAAGGATCGACTTATCAAAGTAATCTTCTTTGCTCAGATTTTTTTCTCTGTGTAGAACAGGAAGGGACAGATGCTGTGTATACTTTTGGGCGCTGGTGTGGATGTGGAGGATTCCTTTCTCTTAATTTATTCTTCATTTTCATGTGCGTCTCACTACTTTCTTCGAAAGATCATGAAGGGATATTGTAAGCTGCTTCTTGCAGTGATAGTATAGTTCCTGTTCAAAAGTGATGGAACAACCTAAACCACAAAAAGTTTCCATATATTTCAACAAAACTTCTTGATCTGATAATGTGTCAATAGCCAGGGGATTTCTAGAAGATTCTATATATCAGCACTTATATTCAAAATAAATTATTGGTGTGTTAGTAGTAAATAATCTCGTGTAGGGGTTGGCGAAGTGCTAACCCCCAGCACACACCACTCAAAATTATTGACTCAAATTCCGAAGATGAGAAATATAGACATTAATTTCAAGGTCTGTCTATTGGTGATGGAGGGGCAGAGCTGTAAAAAGTCGAAGTTTTGGCGTTGTCCTATGCTAGAAAGAGTCTAGTAATAAGGAGTGAAACTAAAGCCGAAAACGGTTAAATGTGGCTGTGTCCGACTTAGGGCGTGAGCCTTCTCTTGGCAAAATACTTACTCGCGGTGCCGAAAAGTCGTCGGGTCACGTGAACCCAATTGTAGTTGATCTCACTTCCTATTTCTGCTTAATTTGGTCACATGACCCGAGGACTTTTCGGCACCGCGAGTATGGCGGGGGACACCTTGAGATGGAGGTTCGCGACATTGGTTTCTGACGATCAATTTCTTAATCGGGTAATTATTTAATCAATTTACCGATAATAATTCGCCAAAACCAGCCTCTGGGCGCTCACAAAGGCCGTATCTAGATGCAGACGTTCCTAATCGGGAAATATACCTGTCCCAAATAGGTAATTATGGGCGCGACATTGGTTGGGTCCCCCACCAAAAACCCAGCTTTTAGAATATTCATAGCACCACCACAACGAAAGATAGAATTAATCTGGCTCTGTCACGTTGTAGAGAAGAAGCAGAACTATCGAATAACAGAGAGAAAAATAAATTAGGGTGTGGTTGGGGAAAGTCATTAGCGGTTGAGGTTGACTCCCGAAACCAGTCCGTCTCAAGGTGTCCCGCGCCATAGATTTCCACTTGTCTAGGAGTATTTTATTATAAAATTCTATCGATCTCTACGGAGCGCAGATACATGTACGTACATATGCCAGTCCATAGATCTCTAACCGTTTATCAACCCTTATCTCCCCAATTGATGCTTGGTACAATTTATATCACTTGTAACTAAGGGCCAGGTCAGCTACAACAACCGTGGCTTTCGAGTTGGTGGTTTCTATTTAGATTCTTGATTCCCAGTCTAACACGGTTCCAGGTCAGGAACTTTAGTTACGAGAGCTACCAGCTTAAATATATTTTGGTCCTAATTTCACGGTTTCAAAAAGAATCGTGTCCTGTTGGAAATACGCCGTAGCATCCTTTCCATAGTTCTGCTTTCCATTCCATAGCTCTGGTTACTTGATCTTCTGGTTTAAATTGGCCAAGTCATTAAATCAGGCTCGCCACTGACTATCATTATCCATTATCCCTTGTTTGTCAATTGCTGACCCCGGTGATATAGGGATCGATTTTGTGTGGGAGATCTATTGTTTGATAAGAATGATATAAGAGGATCTGTCAGTAAAGCCACACAAATTCTTATAGGGAAGGGATACTGGAGAATTGGTCCTATTAGCACCAGCCACACCTTTGCCACAACCATTAGGAGGGGCTCTTTGTGTAACGAATTTCTGGATCGCACTTCTTGGTAGTGGGGCAATCAGAAAGTTTTACTCATAGTTGAACCACTCCCACTACAACTAAAGCGCCACCTCCTGGATTTCAGTGCTTTCATACGAGCTTTATTTTATACCCCCCTTCCTAGCCCGGTTCTCTAGATAATCTATTTTCTCACTCCAGTAATGGCAGTAAGTCACATCCATCCTAAATCTGCAGCTGTGAAGAGGTAGAGAAAACCATCTCACAAAGATTTAGAAGTCCTGGGATAAGATTTGTAGAACATACATGATCATGGGCTAACACATTTCTCTGGCAATTTATAGAGTTATTATATTGAGAATAAGGCCGTCGGTGACAGGACAAGTTCTGAAGATTGGAGAGGTACTGGCTCCTACCCACTCTTTTTGGCGGATTTTTGTGTCAAAGCCATTGCTCACCATCTCTTTAGTTCGCGGCTGTGAGTAGCTATTATTATACGGCATTCCTCCTGAGTTCTTTAACTCAGTAATGTCATGTAGCTTACTTTGTCCGTCCCGATTAGACAACCCATTGACCCCCCCGGATCTACTTCAACATGAGGTCAAGCAGGTATGACAATTAGCTTCCATAAACCTTCATACCCCGAAACAACATAACTAATAAGAACTGTTCTATAGACGCTGGAATCAAAAGAGACAGTCGTGAAGGCCCGAGATGAGGCTGCCGCAATTCTCCAATCCCGCGACCCTCTCAACCGCCTCCTTGTCGTGGTTGGTCCTTGCTCGATTCATGACCCAGCTGCCGCCATTGAATACTGCAAGCGCCTCCTTGTTCTTAAAGAGAAGCACTCTTCAGAACTTTTGATTGTCATGCGAGCGTACCTTGAGAAGCCGCGTACCACTGTCGGCTGGAAGGGCCTTATCAACGACCCTGATATTGATGGTTCCTTCAATATCAACAAGGGACTGAAGATTTCAAGGCAACTATTCGTGGATCTTACCACAATGGGTATGCCATTGGCGAGCGAGATGTTGGATACCATTTCGCCCCAGTTCTTGGCCGATTTGTTGAGTGTTGGCGCGATTGGTGCCAGAACAACAGAGAGTCAGCTCCATCGAGAATTGGCGTCTGGGTTGTCGTTTCCGGTTGGTTTCAAGAATGGAACTGATGGAAGCTTGGATGTCGCAATTGATGCAATTGGGGCGTAAGTGTCGCCTACCTTTTGTGGCCGTGAATAGATACACCATGACCTTATATACTGATACGACCTATCATTGATACAGTGCTAAAGGTGCTCACCACTTCTTGTCAGTAACAAAACCTGGTGTCGTGGCAATTGTTGGTACCACAGGAAACGATGACTGCTTTATCATTCTTCGGGGTGGCAAAAAGGGCACGAATTATGATGCCGAGAGTATCAAGGAGGCAAAGGAAAAGCTTCGCAAGGCAAATACCCAAGACAAGATGATGGTGGATTGTTCACACGGTAGACAAAATAATCCCCGCCTTAATCTTCCTTTTTACGATAGATGTTGATACTCATGTTCATCAGGAAACTCGTCTAAGAACCACAATAATCAGCCAAAGGTTGCAGCCTCAATTGCTAAGCAGCTCCGCAACGGCGAAGACTGTATCATGGGTGTTATGATTGAATCTCATATCAACGAGGGCAACCAGAAAGTTCCTGCTGAGGGTAAATCTGGTTTGAAATATGGTGTCTCCATCACTGATGCTTGCATTAATTTTGAGGCTACGGAAAAGTTGCTCGAGGAGCTCGCTGAGGCAGTCAAGGCTCGGAGAAAGCTTGCTACTGGTGCCGCGTCTTCTTGATTAATTGAGATTCGCAGGTCAATCCACAAAATGTCACACCGTTTTCAAAATTATTTTGAAACAATCTCCCTAAATGGAATTGCTAGTGGTAAATATCAGTCAATAAAGTTCCGGGCAGGGTTTTTGTTTTGCACTATCAGTTGTGTGACGGGTTGCCACGAGTGACAGGTTGTGAACGCCCAGAGGCGCTTTTTGCCGAGAATATGCCGGGTGCGAGGACGAATGGGAGCTTACGTATAATCATGTAGCGACCACGCCAGGCGAATTCAATCCTTCTTGTGAATACTGTAATAAATTCGCCTCAATTGAAGGGGAATATTCTTAATATATCAAGAAAAAGCCGTTAACTCAGCTTGATTTGCCATAATGATTATTAATATACATGTGCCTGATGCTCGCCCTAAGTTCCGAAGGCCCCCTCCCACCCGAGTTACGCCGCAACCCCCGCTGGATGAAAAGAAAAAAGCCCCTCCCAAATACTAAACAATCCCTTTGTCAAAAGAACCCTCCGCCAATCAAATCCTTCCCATATCCTGATTAAGCAAGAACTAGAAGAAACATCTGTTCATCAATTGATCTTTGCCCTGATCTCATCCTCCCTTCCATCTTTTGTCCCTTCCGCTCTCACGAGGCCTCTCCCCTCCCTCTAGTCTACTCACCCGCCATTTTGCCCACCGGAATATTCAACCACTCGGGCACCCACCATGCTTGCGCGATCTATTCTTCGTCCCACCACCGGCGCTGCTCTGCTCAAGACGGCTGTCCGTAACTCGACAAGGGTGAGTGGAAACCAGCGCTTCATTCTAATTCATATCTACATATAAAAAATCCGGGTCAATTGGCGATTGGGAATAGGGTTAGCTACAGAGAAGCTGATGCAAATTTTTGGAATAACGTAGCGAACCGCCACATCCTCCGCCACATCTTCAAATGCCGAATCGCCGAGAAACTTGAACATTGCAGGAACAGTTTCAACTTTGACGGCTGTTGGATCTATTGCCTGGTATTATCAGCAATATGGATTCGGGTTTGGTGAAGTGCATGCTGCGACTCCAACGGAGGAGGGGTACGTTTGTCCGAGACTTGGCTGGCGGGGTTACTTTTTCATGACTGGAGTTCCCTTTATTAACGTTAAGGTATTACGATCTAAAGATTGCATGCACCGAAGTATCCATGGGACCACCAGGGATGGCTAAGCACCTTTGACCACCAAGGGTGAGTTATCGGTTTTCCCCTAACAACTCCCTCCCGGAGGCATGCTTTTCGACCTTTTATAGATACCCTAACAATTCAATCCCACTAGTCTCCGTCGTGGCTTCCAGGTCTACCGCGAAGTCTGCGCCTCATGTCACTCTCTTTCGCGTGTTCCATGGCGTGCACTTGTCGGCGTGTCCCACACCGTCGACGAGGCCAAAGCTATGGCTGAGGAGAACGAGTACGATGATGAGCCCAATGACCAGGGCGAGATTCAGAAGCGAACGGGAAAGATCTCCGATTACATCCCACCGCCTTACCCTAACGATGAAGCTGCCCGCGCTGCCAATCAGGGAGCCCTTCCACCAGACCTTTCTCTCATCGTTAAGGGAAGGCACGGAGGTTGCGACTATGTCTATGCTTTGCTGACAGGATACCCCGACGAACCCCCAGCGGGTGCTAATGTTGCTGAGGGATTGAACTTCAACCCGTACTTCCCTGGAACTGGTGAGTTTATCTTTAGGAATTCTGGAGCGAGATGATCACGATTTATTTACTGGGTCCCGGATAAATAGGAATCGCTATGGCCCGTGTATTGTACGATGGCCTCGTAGAATACGAAGATGGGACTCCCGCGACCACATCCCAGATGGCCAAGGATGTTGTGCAGTTCCTTAACTGGGCTGCGGAGCCAGAAATGGACCAGAGGAAAAAAATGGGAATGAAAGTTATCATTATCTCCTCTGTCTTAGTTGGTCTTTCAATTTGGGTTAAGAGATACAAGTGGGCTCCTGTCAAGGCTAGAAAGATTGTGAGTTCTCGTGGTTTCCTTCGTTCATCAAGTATCGATTTGGTTTGCTGACTTGCGTCCTATTAGGTCTACAACCCACCCAAATAAAAATAAAAAGATTTCAACAGTGCAGTAGCGGCGTAGACGGAAAATGTTGAGGTCGTTAGAGGTGGCAAAGGAAGCTTTAGCTTAAGTGTTGGAGAAATGGTGGGATTTCATGTTGATTTTAAGGTGTGGTTGGTTCCCAGCGCTGTGTTGTACCTTGGTCTATATAGAACAAAAGCGGAACATCGGGGGAATACATTTTGATGCTTCATTAGGTGAATGGCAAAAACAACTACTGTATCCCCCGGATCCTTTTTTCTTTCTGTATTTGAACACTCATTAAATGCGGATGTTGCTGTTTTTCTATACTTTTTACTGGCAATTGTAAATTTTTTTGTATATTCAGTTTTAGGTGATATACCGCGGCGACACCTCCTAAACCCCTGGTTGTCACTTTTAGATTGTTCAAAATAGGAATTCTGAGGTCTGTACCTATACATGCCAGGCATCTAATTAGCGCAGTGCTGGGGGTGGATCGAGCACTCTGCTTAGAGTAGAGGTATCTGGAGCGACCCGATTAGAGCATTAACTATGCCAAGCTAAATTCAGACATCAAGCCATCCTTGCACTCCAAGGATTGCATGGAGCCTCCAACCCTGGCGGGCAGGTGCTGGAGAATAGACAGACATGTGTAAAGGGTATCTCCCATATAATTTGCAGAGCAACTCATAGCTCCTACATTAATCTTACCCACCTGCTACTATTGATGTCAGGAACCGCGGTTTCCTTTAATTATTGATACATAACTACGTGGTAACACATGCAATGTCATCGTGGCCGCGGAATAAAATGTGCATGTGCCAGGGGATTGGGGATGAAAAAACCTGATGCAACACTAAGATTTCCGACGATTCCTGAAATCCCATCAAAACCAAAACTAGTGAGTGCGACAACTGCATAAGTAGAGGTAACTCAATTACTTCCCAACATTTCAACTTTATCTGACTTTCACCCTCTATCCCTTACATGACATAGCCTCAACCTCGTCTCTCATCAATCAACTTCGCTCTTCTTTTTAACACCTCTTATCCTAAATTTCCTTTATTTCTTATGCCACTTCCCCCATCAGCCTCTTCGTTGCTGTTCGGTTCCTCTACTGTCGTCACCGCTGTTGCTACAAGTACATCCACAGGCAGTGCCATTGCTTCAAGAAGACTCGCCCAGCTATCGCGAACGCTCATAAATTCAGCAAGAATGACAACTACTCCTACTCAAAAACACAGGGTGACCGTTGTGGGATCTGGGAATTGGTACGGGCTTTTTTGTATTTCTATCCTCATCGCAGAATGAGTACCTGGCCCAAGGCCACAAATACGATTCACGCAATGTCTTATTTGAACGAAAGCTGATTTCATCGAACATCGTGAAGGGGGAGTGCAATTGCTAAAATTGTAGCGGAAAATACCAAAGCTAACCCAGAGCTTTTCCACCCGGAGGTTAAGATGTTTGTATTTCCTTGCTACTCCGAAGTTTCCTTGGACTTAGACCTGACCCGGACTTTCTCGGAGGACAGGTGGGTGTATGAAGAAAAATATCAACTGCCCTCAACTCATCCTGCTTATGATCCAGCCAGACATGCCGAGCCCCAAAAGCTCACGGATTTAATTAACTCCCTTCACGAAAACGTCAAATATCTCCCTTCAATTCCGCTACCCGATAATGTTATCGCAACATCAGATATTTGTGATGCGGCCTCCGACGCAACTCTGTTGGTCTTCAACGTCCCTCATCAATTCGTATCAAGCATCTGTAACCAGCTTAATGGGACTTGTCTTCCATATGCCCGTGCGATTTCATGCATTAAAGGGGTAGACGTGAGTCCTGAAGGTATCTCACTATTCTCAGATACCATTGGCAGGCGACTCGGTATTTATTGCGGTGCGCTTTCCGGCGCAAACATTGCGAACGAGGTTGCTGCTGAGAAGTTTTCTGAGACTACCATCGCCTATAACCCCCCGGCAGGTCTAACTAAAGACTATCCTAATGGTCTTGAAGAGGTCCCGAAGGAACTACCAATTGTCGACCATACACTCTTCAAAACCCTCTTCCATAGGCCCTACTTCCACGTGCGCGTTGTTTCCGACGTAGCTGGTGTCTCCCTCGGCGGCGCGTTGAAGAATATTGTCGCAATTGCTGCTGGCTTCGTTGACGGTCTCGGCTGGGGTGATAACGCTAAGGCTGCTGTAATGCGTGTTGGACTTCTTGAAATGCGTAAATTTGGCAAGATGTTCTTTTCTGAAAGCTGTAAATCGGCCACCTTTACTGAGGAGTCGTGCGGTGTTGCGGATTTGATCACCTCGTGCAACGGTGGTCGAAACCACAAGTGTGCTAAACTCAGCATTCAAAAGAACAAACCCATTGAAGAAATCGAGGCTGAGGAACTGAACGGGCAGAAATTGCAAGGGACTAGCACTGCAAGTGAGGTCAACGAGTATTTGAAGCGTAGGGGGCTTGAAGCTGAGTTTCCTCTATTCACCGCTGTTCACCGTAAGTCTCTTCTAGCCTTTTCCTTGTGGTGGGTTCATTGTAAAAGTACGAACAGGCTGGGCTAACGTTATGATCTTTACCTAATTTAATAGAAATTCTCAAAGGTGAAAAGAAGGTAGGTTTCCCATTTTAACCGCCTGTCGGCTCTCTCGGGTGATAACTGACATGTGGAACACAGGTCGAACACCTTCCTGAGTTGATTGAGAGAGCGTAAAGGAATTTTGAGAGTATCAATCCTTTAGAACTGATAATTTCACATTAAGCTTGAGATTTGGTTTCTTTTTCGTGTTTAATTTTTGTATTTTCAAAGTAGGGATTGCGGGTTTTTGAGCATAAAATAAAAACGATGATATCCATGATGAATGATGGAGTATTCAAGACAGGGTCTTGCTCCCCTGCCGCATAGTTAACACATGTATGTGGAAACCACAATACTACATTGCACAGTGATATACCTAGAAAAGAATCCTTGCCGGGGAATATGTGACGTCCAGTAAGTAAACTGTAGTTAACAAACTCCAATCAAGCCAGTACTTAATTGTCATATCTCGAGGTTGTGGTACCGCGTATTTGTCACGTTACCGAGTCTACTAACTAGTAGTAACATGTCAGGTTATGAAAAAGACACTGGTCTCTCTAAGATTCTCAGGACTATTCGGGGTTTTATCTTTTATCAGGTGTTAGCTCTTGAGATCTCTATTTTGTGAGACATGAATTCTCTAGCTGTCACTATAAAGAAATAAATCAAAAAATGCATTATACCCCCTTCATCCCTTAATACTAAGTCTAAAAGCTTGAAATTAAAACTGGCTTCACTGACTATATATAGACAGTAAACATTGGTATCTCTGCTATTCTCGTTTTCGTGGGTAGCTCCACTAACGGGTATAAATTAGGAGTAATTTGGTGTAAATTCGATCGTAGGGATATCACGCCTAACTGATCTATATCCCCTGTCGCCCAAAACTCGTTCTATGGCTAGACTATGTATTCAGTTTCATGAACTGACTCGCCTGATACTCTGAATAATTCTTTATCCACCCTAACCAGTAATAGGATTATTCCTTGTCACTTTGAAGAAGACTGTACATCTTGATTGTAGGTGAAACAGTATAGGAAACCATCTAGGTAAACAACGTATGTACCGAAAGCTTCTGCTGTTCTAGACACCCTGGGACTAACATAGGTACACAAATATAGCCATACTCCTAATTCGGGTTTGATTTGATTCTATGGAGTATACTGAATATGCGAGAACCCCAGCGGGCACGAGACTACTACTTGTAGTCCAACCAACGTTAGCAACGCCCTTGCCCATGAACACAGTATCGATGCCCTAGATCCGAAACGTCGGTGCCAACAAGGGAAGCTGTTTACATATTGATTACTACTGAGGTATGGCGCCGATTTCTTTTTTATCTCATACCTAGACTCAAATTTATAGTTAGCGGTTGAGTTTGAATGCCCAAACAGGAAGTCTTGCGAGTATTTCCCGCTTTTAGGCCCCTCCTAAAAGTGCCCATTTAAGGAGCTATGGAAATATCTATTTCTTCAAAGGGTTTCGTTTCTCGAAGTTTTCTGTTTATGGAGCGTGTGATTCTAATAAAGACTCTATTGAGAACTAGATGCGGTAAGAACCAAATAGTTGTCTGGCCTATCATTGGTTCTCCGATATAACCCTAACCCTAATCAATACCTATAAGGTTCTCAATAAGACTAGCGTCCAACAGCCAAACAAAAGAAGCCTGAGGATTTTGAGATGTAAAGAACGGAGTGTGGGTTCTTTTCTGGGTTTAAGGTGAAGTTTGTTGTGTGGGAGAAAGAACGAACTGAGTGTGGTTTGAACACGTGACCTTTGTATGTAGAGATAGAATTAACTATTGTAAAACAAAGAGATATCTATTGCGCCGTGAACATAAGAACAAACAAGTGGGAGTTCGTCGCTCCTTATATACTACAATTCTAAATCCCTGATTACATAATCCATTGGCACTAAGCCTAATCTGAAACCCTGTTCCTCCATGAGTCATTCCTTAGATGTCGCCATGCGATTTTTAACACTTTCACTTGCCACAGCGTCGTATCATTTCTGACAGTTTCTGGTGTGCGGGTTTGGTAGTCGCTTTGGTCGTGATGTCGCGATATTGTCTTGGTAGGAACGTAGAAGTTTGAAGGTTCGGCCGAGTTGTTCGCGTGTGTAGTGGTAGTGAGCGTCGATGTGTTTGGATCGTCGTGGATTCGTGGGTTCGACAGAGTTCGATAGGACCCTGTGTTGTCGGCATGTATGGTGAACTGGTATTCTTGTTGGAGTTCTGTCAAAGCATTTTTATCCATACCTGGGTTATCATTGCGAGGACAGTCTGTATATTAGAACTTCTGTTGTTGAGACTGCGACGATTTTTTCGACTTCTCCAACTGATTCGACTTCCTAGTCTGAACCCGTATCCGGAGAACGATTTTCTGTCATCTAGGTTGAATCGTAGGAGCTGTCTGAATATCCGTCGAGTGTTCTATTGTTTCCTTTTGGGTAGAAACGTTGTCCGTCTTTTGGTTCCGTTGAGTGTCGGAGGTTGATTTCTTTCTTCGTAGGTGGTCCTCAGTTAGACGTGAGGAAATCTTGAGAGGCGGTAACAGCGTGGGTGATATCAGGTCTTGTAGCTATCTTTGGCATACATGAGTGATCCTATTATCGATTAGTACAGTTTTGGTTCTCGATTATGTCTTGAGTTCTCCTTTGTGTAGGCTGAGATTGGGTTCGAGGGTGTGCCGACTGGTTTAAGTCTTGCATTCCAAACTTTTCGAGGATCTTATTGATGTAGGCTTGTTGTGATAGCGAGATACCGGTTTTGTTACCGTGTCTGTATTAAGTATGAAGTTGAATCTGAGATCCGTGCATTCGAAATCGGCCTTGAGGTGGTTTTGATTTCTTTTCTGAATGGTGAGTCGGTCCGTATATCATGATGTCGTCAACATACACCGATATGTATGTTCGGTGTTTCCGATGTATGAAGACCATGGGTCGAATTTATTTGGGACAAATCCTTTCCGTTGAAGAAGTCTGCTAGGCAAAGCGTCATTCACGGGGTGATTGTTTTAGTCCATATATGCATTTTAAGTTTACATACTTTATTGTCTTGCCCGTAGCCTTCAGGCAGTTCCATGTATATTTCTCCTTCAAGATACCGTAGAGGAATCTTGACAGCGTCCATTTGTTGTGGTATCCAACCGTTGTGTGCTGATAGTGCTAGTAGGAGTCGTAGGGAATCGTATCGTGCAACGGGGGCGAAGGTTTCATCGTAGTCTTGGTATTGTACCTGGGTGAAGCCTTTAGCAACGTACCTGGCTTTATACCTTTCGATTGTTCCGTCCGCGTTGTGTTTGATTTTGAATACCCATTTTCCTCTGACTACTGCTCGGTTGGTTGGTCTGTTGACAATGTCCCAGGTGTGGGCTTTATCAAGCGTCTTTTTCAGTCTGTATCGCTTCTCCATAACTCGATCTTCACTTTTGATGGGCAGTTATGCGTTGTAGGTTCGGATACAAGGTGAATTCTGTGGTCTTCGGTCTGTTGAGAATACTTCATCATATTTATCTTCCAATTTTTCCTGTCTCTATAAGGTCAGATTGGAGTCTTCTATCATGAGTTTCTGTTCAGTCGCTTTCAGGGTCTAAATGGGTGAGTATGGTGGCGAGTTCTTCCTCGTAGTTAACCGTTAGTTTTTCACTTGTATTCGGTTCTCCTTTTTTGCGTATCAATTTCCATTTTCTTTTTGAGGGTCCAATTCTTAACCCGTTCAGATCTTCGTGGGGCTTGTGGTGTCTCAGGTTGTTTTCCTTTCGCAGGTGGTATTTGAGGGTTCTTGTTTACGTTTGATCGATATCTTGTTTCTTATATTTAGAGAGGTGGCGTTCAGGAGGCGAACTCGTTAACCCGTACGTCTACTTGCGTCTTCTTCGATTGCTAACGATTCGGGTTCTTGATCGGACCTGTCTTCTGATTCATATCCGTCGTCTGATGGTCTTTGGTCGAATCTGGTTTGAGGTTAGGGGTGAAGTCGAGTTCCACTGAGACTTCCCCTGATTCAGGAGGGGGGAATGTGACGTCTCGACTTTCAGTTACCCTATGTTCTGTACCTATCCAGACCCGATATATTTTCGTGCTGTCGGTGTATCCTACAACTATTGCTTCAACCGCTCGGGGTGCTAGTTTGCTTCCTGCTGGCCTAGAGTTTTCTGGGATGTGGACGTAGCATTTTTTACCGAATGGTTGGACATGTTGTATGGATGGTCGTTTACCTATCAGGGCTTCGTAGGGGGTCTTTCCCTTGAGCGTACTGTGTGGTAGTCGATTTTTTAAGTAGACAGCTGTTGCGTATGCTTCTCCCCACAACGATTTTGGTTGATCGATGATCATGCAGCCAATTGTTACTGCAGATTACTGTTGAATCGTTCTGCAACGCCGTTGGATTCCGGGTTGTAAGGGGGAGTAAGTGTGTGCTCTATTCCTTGTTGTAGGAAGTAGTTGGTCATGTCTTTGTTGATGTATTCGCCGCCATTATCCGTTTTGAACTTCAGTATAGTTGTGTTGTATTGTTTTTCTATTCAGTTCTGAAGTCTCGGATAGCCTTTTTTGCATCATCCTTCTGTTTAAGGAAGTAGATCCAGGCAAAGCGGGTGAAATCATCGATGAATGACATGTAATCTTGAAACTTTTTCCTTGCGATTGTGTTTCGAATTTTCCTGATAAATCTGAGTGTATCATTTGAGCGGTCGTGAGGATCTCGTGCTAATTGGTCTTTGGTTTCTTATGTGTCTTTCTTTGATAGTGCACATCTATTGCAATGAAAGTTGTTGGGTTTCTGGGGAGGTTTTTAACGTAAATGCGTCAGGTTGTCTAGTATAGCGAGGGTGTCCTAACGCTTGATGCCATTCTGAGTAAGTGGTCAACGAATTGTATTGCTAACTACTTGTACATTCCACAATCCCTTTTCAGTTTTGCTCCATTACTTCCTGGCCTTTTTTATCCAGTATTCTTTTTCGTCCTCCTCCAGACTCTGTTCTAAACCCCTTTTTGTCGAAAATCTTGTTTGAGACCAATCCCACATTTAAAGGTTGGGGACCCATAACACGTCGATGAGGATAATGGAGTGTCTATTTCCATTGGAAAGTTGGCAGTCGAAACTAAGCGCTTCCCATTCGGCGACATGGTGTTTGGTTCCATCAGCGGTCGTCTGTTGCGGTGTGGTCGTGGGTTAATGAGTTGGTCTTTGAAAGGTGTTACGTGAGAGGTGGCTCAGAATCAAGGATCCAGGTTGGAGAAGGGGAGGATTAGGAGTCGTTGCGTCTGTGAATCTTTGTTTCTGTATCGTGTTACTACTGCTGCCGATTCCCTTTGATTTCTTCCTTTCTTTGGCTCCTTCCTGTTCTTGTTTGCTTCCTTGAGCTTTCTGCACTCCTTGTACTCGTGTCCTTTGTAAGGATGATTCTTCTTTTTGCAGGGTCGTTCGCTGTCGTTGTTGTTGTTGTTGTTGGGGCTCACGGTGTAGAGGGCCTTGTTGTCTCTGAGGGGAGTTCTTCGTTCTCACTCAGGTCAGAGCGTTGTCGAGCGTCTTCGTGGAAGTAACATCCTGTTTGGTTTGGATGTTGTCAACAACGCGTTCTTCATTGACTTTGGTAGGGAGGTGAGCAGGAATGCTTTGCCATAACGTTCCAATTTGTGAGGGTAGAAAGGTCTTTAGCGAGTTTGTGATCTGCTTAAGTACACGATTTTGAGAAGTCTTAGGTTAAATCGAAGGTTCTTTGAATCTTTCGGCAATGAAGTCTTCTTGCATTTTGGTGTCTAGGATCTGTTGAGGAGGGTGATCGTGGTGTTGACGATCTGCGATCGTAGAGTTGTTCGAGTCTTGCCATGCGTGGTATCTTGTTTCTGAGAGGATTCTTGTTGGTTGTATGTCTTCGTCTGGTGAGATCGGAAGAATTTATCGTTGATTTCATGGCTTTCCGCTTGGTGAGGTGGTGTCATCGATCGTTGGATTCTCTCTGTTCAGACTTCCCATGGGTCTGCGGCGTGAATGTAATCTTCCGGGGCATTAAGTTTAGTAGTTGGATTGCTGTAGTTTGAATTCATCAACTTGAGGCAATTCTTGGTAAATGTTATTGTCGAGTTTGTAATCTCAGCAGCCTTAGATGATTCTTGTTCAGGCAGATGTTTTATGAAGTGTGTTGAGGTTGTTTTAGAGGTGGCGATAGTAATGCGGGGTTAGTTAGGCGTACCATAAGTTTGTTGTGTGGGAGAAAGAAACGAATGAGTGTGGTTTGACACGTGGCGCTTTGTATGTAGAGATAGAATTAACTATTGTAAAACAAAGAGATATCTATTGCGTGAACATAAGAACAAACAAGTGGGAGTTCGTCGCTCCTTATATACTACAATTCTAAATCCCTGATTACATAATCCATTGGCACTAAGCCTAATCTGAAACCCTGTTCCTCCATGAGTCATTCCCTTAACCGATGTCGCAATGCCCAATTTTTAACATAAGGGACTATCATCCATATCTGCGTATAATTTAAGTATGTTTCTATGAGCCGAGATTCAGGATTTGTAGCAAATTTGTTGGGATAACTCGTTTTAACAACAAAATCCTCTCCTTGTTAATATCCATATCACCAAGCATTTATGATCGATTGTTTCTTAGCAGTCCAAGTTATGTGATCTATAATGGTGGCTTTTGACCTATCAAAACATTTAATATAGACCTTTTCAAGGGCGTTCTAATACTCACCAATGCCTTTTTTCGGGTCTGTTGACGTGAGTTTTAGAAACGTATCTTACAATGAATCTCTAGTTGGTTTATGGTATTCTTTGATTGCATATACATATCTTTTATTCTGCCCAGTTCTCAACAACGGACAGTCTCTAGCTTGCCACTGTAGAAATGTTCACGGGGTATTATCAGATTTCTCTTTATCCAAACAACAAGAACCACAGACACCCTCTCACACTTCCCTAAATTTCAAATTCTCAATGGTAGTAGTAGTGATGCTTTTTCAAGCTAACAATGTTACTCCTTTTACTAAAGCCCAAGATATACTGGAATTTTAACACTTATAAGAAACCTAGAGTCCCAGCCTGTTTAAAATCCTCACTCACTCAGAGAATCCCGAGTTAGTCCATACTGAATACCCTTTGATCAGTACCGTCCAGTGTTCTAATCTTTATATTATTATCCCTCAAAAAGAAATGAAATTCACCAGTGTTTTCGTGGCTTCGGCCATGTTCGCAGCCTTTGCTGCGGCACTTCCCAGCCCCAATCAAGCGTATGAACTTTCCCCTCTCCTTAAGATGTCTGTTGTTAATTCAGGTATATTAAATTCTGACTATTTGGCCTTCCCGGATATAGTACTTTGGCTCGCCGTAATGCAGAGCCAGAAGGCGCCACGATCTGGGGTCGTTCAGTATTTCAAAGACGTCAACTTGCCGTCCGCATAGCTGAGGCCGATGCTGACCCGGGTTGCACCGGTCCACTTTGCATATGCAACAGACCCGGGGCACCACCGTGCTTCAAGAACAAGCGTGGGGAGCTTCAGTTCGTCCGTGAAGCTGAGCCAGAGCCAGTTGCTGAGGCCGATGCTGACCCGGATTGTACCGGCCCGCTCTGTATTTGTAACAGACCCGGAGCACCACCGTGCTTCAGGAACAAGCGCGGGGAGCTTCAGTTCGTCCGTGAAGCTGAGCCAGAGCCAGTTGCTGAGGCCGATGCTGACCCAGATTGTACCGGCCCGCTCTGTATTTGTAACAGACCCGGAGCACCACCGTGCTTCAGGAACAAGCGCGGGGAGCTTCAGTTCGTCCGTGAAGCTGAGCCAGAGCCCGTGGCTGAGGCCAATGCCGATCCTGATTGTACCGGCCCACTCTGTGTATGCAACAGGCCTGGAGCACCACCGTGCTGAACAAGCGTGGCGAGATTGAATTCGTAAAACTTCTATAGAAAGTTTAACGCTTCATCTTAGTAGCCTCCTAGTTGTTACGGACTTATCTCTGAGATATTAATTTCCTTGGTGTTGTTCTTCTACGATCTTATCTTTTCTTAATTATTAATTCCGGTTACTGTATACTCTTAACATCCTAGTCGGTATGACCCGGCATACCTTTCTTTTTTTCTTGACAGGACTTCCTCAGACAATGTCTCCTATTACCTCGAGGTTCATTCCATACCACGAGTATGCGAATCAACCTCTTGATGATGGAGAGCCGCTTTGCTCTTGTCTTTTTTTCTCCTATCCTCATAAAGGGGTAGTGTTGGAACTGTTGGTACATCAAGTGTTGAGGATTTGGAAACTGTAAATGTTGGTTGTGCGAATCATGGAAGGCTGCAAAAACAGCAGGGGGTAGAGGAGGTTTCTGAACCTCTTTATTTGTTGACCAGTTAGCTATTTCTTATAAGCGAAATGGAAACCCCGCAGTTGTTTTTGGCCTCGAGCGTTGTAGCACTGTTCATAATTGACACCGGCCAAAGTCCGTGGGTATGCGAGTGATTTTCTGTGATCAACGTGCACACGTACCTAGTAGCTGCTGTGGTTACATTATCGAGAAACGGTGATCGTTTGAACTTGAGAAAGCTGATAACTATTCCCCAAAATTTTGAGATGGGGGTGAAGGCTTGACAAACGTGAGATGATGAGGCTGGAGAAGGTTGGGAGATGCAAAGTAGGATGTGGTGGAAGGTTGGGCGCTTCTACACGACGCGTACGTAACCACACCAATGTGTCGTCCCTCTGGGTCCTGCATGATCATTGACATTTACAACAAAACTCTAATTTAGGTGCTGCAGCCCTGTATTCCCCGCAAACAATGACAATTTGACTACCAACCCATCAATTAACACCAAGATGTCCTTTGATTACCTCTCTCGTCCGATCGAAGTGCCTCCTCTCTCCCATGGCCCAAACTTCGACAAAGATGCTACGTCTCTTTCAAGAAAATTGTCATACATCAATAGCGAAATGTCACAAATCTTGTCGCTGCAGGAACAGGTTGGCGGACGCAGAGACAGCGCTGAGTTGAGAGAAAAAATACACCATAAGCTGAGGGAGACGGGGAATAAGTTCGAGTGGACGGAGGTGGACGTGAAGTTGATGCAACGATGGGAGCGAGGTGAGCTTTCTGTATGTATATATACCCAAAGCTACAATAAAAGCTCAAAGTACTACTACATTCAACTCACCCCTACAATCTAGCCTTCACAACAATACACCGCTGAAAACCTCTCGGACACATTCTCAAAGCTCTTGGCTCGCTTTCAGTCCCTCCAGCGAGTATTGACCGAAAATACCACACGGCCTCTTCCAAATGCCCCATCAGTCTGTAGTTCTAGTGAGGTTCTAGTCACTATAGGGCCTCAGATGCCTCCATGCGAATCGGTCCTGGCCGATCAAGCAGAGGTTGAACTCCAGAAAGCGATGATTTTAGAAAGAGACCAGGAGATACTATCGCTACGACAAGGGGTAGAAGATATCAATGATATGCTCAAGGCTTTAGCAGCTATTGTGGGCATGCAGAGAGATGATTTAGTGATGACTGAGGACAACGTTGATGGGGTAGCGAGTGATATTAGAGAAGCGTTAGTTTCTCCATCCGCGCACAGGCAATGTTATTAGAAGTACCTAATCATATAGGCCCATACAGAGACATTGAATTACGACACGCTATCAAGCTGCATAAACGGGCTAGGAATAGAGCATGTTGTCTACTTCTGACCTGCACCATTGTGTTTGCGATTGTATTACTTGCGGTTTGAACCCCAGCCAGTACTCTTCCATTACCATCTCCGAGTTAGACTGATTTCCTAGTTGATCGTAACTGAATAACCTTTAACCAAGGAATTCAGCTATAGCAGGCAGTGACTACGTTAGTAACTCATGTATACAACTACTCATGGAGCTGAGGGTTACTCTAAATACAGCACAAGTGATTTTAAAGTAACAAACCGCGGAGAACCCAGGAGAGACCTTTCAGTGTTTGAAACTAACAGATATGCTACAAATGAGACTCCTCAAGCGGCCACTTTAAGTTAAAACCAAAAAAAAAAAAAAAGCGGCCACTTCAACAAAGTCTTGGCTGATCTACTAATCAGGCGCATTAGGAAATCGACACACTCTCTCTCTATCTCCCCCATTCCCGATCCGCGCATCAATTACCTTTGAATATTTCATTGACATTTATTATTTACCATATCCCTCAAAGAGGAAGAGTTGAAGTTCATATCAAAAACTGTTTTGCAAATATTTTATGGTGATCTAGCCAATTATAGTGACCTTACCAACTAAAAGCTAGAGCAGACTTTCCAGCGAGAGTGTATCTAGGTAATACGTACAATAACTTGAGGGGAAAGCAATGTCTTCCGTAAATAAGTCTTTTACTTGCAGTTCTTAGAATTTCTTCGCTCTTTACCCTTGACAGTGTTGATACTACATGCAGGTACATATTGTACATGTAGCTGTATTACAAATATTTGTAAAAGACTATGTACCTTGTAATGACAATCATAAATTATCACTCGTGCCAACCAACTACATGTGCCCATTAAATTTATAGACAAAGACCAATATGGTATCATATTTCTGACTGTTCCCTCGTTTCCACGCTAATGACCCAACTATATCATCCCTGCATCATATCAGTTTTCACTGAGTACATGCAGCACCAACTTCTTGTATCCCTCCACCGCCTCCTCCAGATCCGAAATCATCACAAACTCATGATCGCTATGCGCAGTCGTAATGGATCCAGGCCCATAAAGATACTTCTTATGGTCCCCCTCCAAGTACGGGATATCAGTGCCATACGACATTACGGCTTTCTCAAAACCTGCCGCATGTCAGTCACTGTGAAAAATGGTGTGTGTGAACGGGAGCTAGGGACAAACTCACCCTCAACATCCGAATCCAAAACTACGGGATCATAAAAAAACCCCGAATAACTCCACGACACTCCACTAACATTCCCAAAATACCCATCAAGCTGCTCCTTGATCGTATCTGCATCCACCGCTAACCTCACCGCAATCGATGCATTCGCATACGGGCTCACCACGTTCGCCGCCGCCCCACCCATTACCAACCCATAATTTAGCGTCGAGTTCCCCAGCAGCGCGCTCCCCGGCAGCTCCATCCCCGAAAGCCCATACAGCGCTGTAACCAGCGCCTTATTTGCGTCCACCCCGAGCTGCGGATACCCACTATGTGCGGCCTTGCCAAATGCCTCGAGTTTCACCGCAAGCGCGCCCTTATGCCCCACCGCCAGCTTCAGCTCCGTCGGCTCCCCAAAGACGATCGCATCCCACGACAGGCCAAGGTCATTTGCAGTCTTCATGCCCGCGCCGTCGACCTCCTCCCCAACTACGTACAGCAGCGCTACGTCCCCGCTGTCCACAGAGCCGTCGGCAAGCAGCTGTTGCAGCGCCACGACCTGCGCCGCAATGGACCCCTTTGCGTCATTGGAGCCCCGCCCTGTGATGGTCCCATTGGACGTGATCCCGTATGGGATGTACGGGCTCACAGTGTCCATGTGGGATGTGAGCAGCGCGCGGGCATTGCGGGAGCTGCCGGTGTAGGCGTAGATGTTGTGTCGGCCGTCCGCAACCTGCTGTAGCTCGACGGTGAAGTTGTGGGCGGTGAGGTAAGAGGATAGGTATTTTGTGACGGCGGCCTCGTTGCCGGTGAGGGAAGGGATCGAGACGAGGCCCTTATGCAGGGAGAGGAGGCCGAGGGTGTTGTGCTGCGTGCTGCGGGATACGTGGGCGCGAGCGGCGGCTGCAATTGCTGCGGTGAAGAGAAGGGCGGCGAGGGATATCTTCATTTTGGCCCAATTGTCGTCTGTATAGAAGAATGAAGAATGGGGGAAGAAAACTCAGAAGTGCAGCGGGATGAGACGATATATACCCTGAAGACTAACCACGCTTATCTCCAGAGAACACATAGGGACTAGGCCTATAAAAAAACCCCAACCATCGTGGCAGGCCGGCATAGGACAGAGGAGCAATTGATGTTCACATCTCCGTGCAAGTTGCTGGAGGTGCGCGCAGTAGCAGATCCTTGCTGGGAAGGTACATACCTACTCTACATGTCTTCGGGGATCGGCATAGACATACAGCACAGCTGCCTCAGGTACACGCATAGAGTGTCTTGGGCAATCTATCGCCCAATCGCCTTGCCATTTATCGGACGGGAGAGGAAGGAGACGAGTCGAGGTGTTCGAGATGTCGAGATGTCGAATGTTTCTTTTTCTTTTTGAGAAGATTTAATGTCATCTCATCATCCTGCCGTGTAAGGGTTCATGCATTCTGCGATGGATGCTTCTTCTTCTTCTTCTTCTTCTCCACCTTCTTCTTTTCTGTTTTACCTTTTAGCCTGCCTGCATCCGGGGGATATTTCGACCCGGATAACGATATCCAAGTACAGCATTACTCAGCGACCACAATCCTGCGCACCGAGATCACGGAACGGTTCCTGCGCGGCTGCACCCTGAATGCCGAGCCAACGCGGATGTTTTCCAGGGTAGCTGTGTCAGTGTCAATGCCAAACAACGTCATGGTGGAGCACCCGTCTGTGCGAATGCTGTTGTTTAAGTACCGGGAGCTACATGTTGTCTCCACCGGCCGACTAGGAGGGCACGGACATGTCTGGAGGAGTGTGTTCTAGTCCTGTCTATGGTCATTATGAGGTCATGACGACCTGGCCAGCCCAGTAGGGTTCTGCGATGTCGTGTTGAGCCTGCAGAGGCATTTTAGACAACATTCCCAAATATGCGATTCAGATACAGTGAATAACTACTAGTAAAATTCAGACATCCGAGAAAAGATTATACCCTAGAGTATATTACAACAACAACAGAAAGAACAAAGACTTAAATCAAGGCCCTTCCTTCGTGATTCATACAATAGCCAGTGCCCCCGAGTTCCTGAATGCGCCGACCTAAAAATGAAAAAAATACATAGCACCTACAAACAGATAAAGAATAAAGTGACAGTAAGCCCCCCAAGTCCCGCGCCCTAAACAATGGAAAAAAAATAACTCCCCCAAAAGACCCCTTAAAGTAAGTTATCCCAGACCTGACGAAAAAGAAAAAAGAACCCCGATATGACAACGGAAAATTAGGAAAAAGCGACCCTGTAGCCGTTTCGTTTCGTTATATTTCGTTACGTAACGTTTAATTCGTATAGCAGTTTCTCGGCAGTAGTGTTGGTAGGATGTGCGTGAATATACACTCGTTAGATGTCCGTCCGAAAGTACCGAGTAGAGAGAGTATTGTGTCTACGGCATTTCCGGACCGTGTTCGCGGCAGATTATGATTAAACCATTAAACCCGCAACAATCACACTCATGCCTCCCACCAGGACAGCCACAAATCCAGGCGACATTCGATGGTCGTGGGGCTCAGAGTGCATGTACATCTGTCGTAGCGATGGCGCCGATGAAGCTATTGACAAAAGAAGATGATAAGTCAGTTCCGGTGAAGCTTGAGGAATGCTGTTGGGATAAAGGGAAAGAGAGAAGCTTACTCAGATCCATGTCATTGCGCCTAGCTGAACTGCCGCCGGAGGAGGGCGTGCTGGCGGCGAGAGCTTGAAAGGGGTGGCCGGCGATGACACTGGCGATTGCGAGTAGGAGGAGCATGAATGCGAGGGAGGTTCGCAGGGTGATAGTTCGTGGAGTGAACATTGTGGTGGTGGTTATTTAGGACGTTTACTTTGGTTGTGTGGTGGTTGACTGTCAGCTGTTGGAGCAAAGTAGAAGATAGTCGAAGCTTTGTTCCGTTTTGTGTAAAGCAGTTTGAGGTGCAATAGGTAGATGAGATGAAGGGCCCCTTGGGTTTATATCTCCTAAGAACGTGGGAAATTGGACCCAGATGGGATGATGGGAAAGGGAAGAGAGAAAAAAGAATATGTAATTAACCCCAATTCCAAGACGCAGAGCCAAAGCAAGGTTAAGTTGCGTATGTTATGTGGAGGCGGTACGGCGAACGAGTTGAGTTTTAACGCTGAGCTGTCCCGCCCTTGCTTGAGTTTCTTTCTTTCCTGCTTGCTTGCTAGACCCCCGGCACTTCCAGGGTCCGAGATCTGTCTGCAGGGTTCAATCCACACACGCACACCACATACTATGTAGAGTGGTACATGGTACATGTATGTATGCAGCGAAGGAAGAAAAATTTATCTTTCGAGTTGCTTGAATTGGGGTCCGTGAGTAATAGTAGTCCTTCCTCTTTCCACTGCGGGGAAAACGGTGGTTTTCGTTTCGATGCACTTGTTGCAGAATCAAGACAAGAGCTGCTCCTCACTCCTCTTGGTGCGACTGTACTTGCCTTGCTTTACCTCTAAAATTCACGATGATATCCGTTCAGTCACGTCACGCGCGCCCCGACCCCAACCGTTGTATTAGTTCTTTGCACTTATGAGGCAAGTAAGCAAGCAAGCAAGATTGACCTGCGACTGCAAGTGCAGTATGTAAGGTTTGTTCGTGAAATCTCTCTTCGAGGTTTATGATGGTGGCGGCGAGGGTCATTCGACCTTTAATTGTTAGACATCACCTGTCTCACTCCTCCTGCACACCCATCTTTATCTTTATTGCATATCTACTCTCTCAAACGCAGCTCGGCCGTTGGGGCACGAAACGATCTAGATAGATTTCCAGCCAGCACCTCCCGTCAGAAAATTAACAGCCAGCAAGCGCTTTTCAGGGGCAGTCACTGAATTCGAAATCCTCCTCAGGAACGTTTGATAAGGATGGTTCTACTAGCTGCACCTATTTTTACAGGTCCACGGGGAGCGGGACAGGGGCTTGGGGGGGATACTCTTGTTTTTTTTTGTCGCTTCCGAGTGCACTTTTTGGTGGTAACCTACTCCCCCCTGTCGGCAGTGTTTGATCTGCTGCTTCGCAAAGGTTAAAAGGGCGGAAGGACCCGCAGGAAAGCTAGAGCCTCAGCAGCATCCGACGGATTTACAATACCGAATTTGCGGTGTAGAGGAAAGTTTTCTACATACCTAGGTTAGTCACTCTAGCCAGGCCGGTATTGTGAATCTATCTGTAAGGAAGGTTCTGGCTTTTAAGGATTCTATCGCCCTGGTTGGCTGCACTGATAGCAGCCGCCTTCTCCTTATCTTCTCAAGTTCTCTCGAGACACAACCAGCTCAAGCTGTAGTCTAAAGCCACTTGTTTGGCCAAATTCCACTACTGTGGTTTCTCCAGCGGAATTTGCATTTGCGCAAAAGGTCCATAATGGGTGGTGGGATGGTGGTCCCTTGCTCGATGAGCATGTCTCGGAAAAGATGCAGATTGTGTTGATATTTCCCCACTTATCAATATCGCGCGGTTTTAATGATGACTACAATGTTGTCTAAGGCAACAGTCAATCTTAAAGAAAATCGCGGGGTACCTGTGTACTCAGAGATCAACAAAGGACATTGACTCGGCGGAATATAACCAGCGCTGGAATAACCTAAGCACATTTGCTTTTAAGCTTTGGGCAGTCTGGCATATGACAAGTACCTAAATGTATCGTCTAATCGTCCTAGGAAACTGGTTGGTCAAGGGTCCGAAACACCGAGAGAGCTTGTGCTCTGAAGCATATCTGGCCAGTGTTATTCAAACCTTTTGAGTTGGGGATCTGTGCCAAGGCTAGACAAGCCTTGCTCTTAAATTGATCATTGGTTCTTGGCCTTTCTACTATTAACGCCTCGGGCAGCACCAGTTAATTATTAGTCACCCAATGCTGGACATAAGCAGTTTCATCACTTTATCCCATGGAAGACTGCCAGTAGTGCGACCAGTTAGATATCAACAACATCATTAGTCTTGAAAGATTTCTATAACGACGCCAATATTCACGTCAACCATGTATATCTATTTCTTTCCTCAATTCCATTCATGTATCCTTCTTACGCCTGTCCCAATACCCAACAACCATAATTAATTCATCACTTGATCCTTAACCAACAAACTGTGACCGGTCATTGCCTCAGCCTGCTCAAGGCCCATACAGGCCAGGACAGTAGGGGCGACATCACCAAGAACACCATCCCGCTTCTTCAAGCTCCATCCCTTGGGCGCATTAGCCATGATGAATGGGACTTTGTTGGTGGTGTGGGAGGTCTTGGGAGTTCCTTCCTCAGTCAACATCTCTTCAGCGTTACCGTGGTCCGCAGTGATGAAGAGAACATAGCCATGCTTCTTGCAGGCTTCGTAGACGGTACCGATGGCAGCGTCGGTGGCGGCAACAGCTTTGACAGCAGCGTCGTAGACACCAGTGTGGCCAACCATGTCCTAGTATTATTAGTCACTGAGCTATCTCTAATCGTGTTCAAAGAACAATCTTACAGGAGGAGCGAAGTTGTTCATGAGGAACTCGAAACCATTCTCGGCAATACGCTCAGAAAGCTTGTCTGCAACAGCCTGCGCAGACATATTTGGCTGAAGATCGTATGTAGCGACACGGGGGGACGAGATCATGTCACGGACTTCGTTATCGAACTGCTTTTCAACACCGCCATTGAAGAAGAAAGTAACGTGAGCGTATTTCTCGGTCTCAGCAACGTGGCACTGCTTTACACCCTTCTTTGCGAGCCATTCGGCGAGCACGTCGTCCATGCGCTGGGGAGGGAAAGCCACAAGGAAAGGATAGTCAGTCTTGTATTGAGTCATGGTGGTGATATAGATATCCTTGGGGAAGGGGAAGTCAGGGAGAGGCGAGCTGTCGACACCAAGGAGTTGAGTGATCTCGCGGACACGGTCAGAGCGGTAGTTGAAGAAAAAGAGTGTGTCGTTGTCTGCAAGTGATACTTAGTGAGTGGTACCCCAAAAGTATTGGTACACCATTGATGAAGAAAGCACGTACCCTTGACTCTAGCAGACTCTCCACTGACAATGATGGGCTTTAAGAACTCGTCATTTTCGCCCTTCTCGTATCTTTCCTTGATTGTGGCTACAGCATCCTCAGAGGTTTCACCTTCACCGGAAATAATACCCTTAAGGGCAATCTCCACGCGCTCCCATCTAAGAGGAAAGTTAGAATTTTCCTAGGTTCCGTTAATAAGAACAATTTCCATACCTCTTATCTCTGTCCATAGCATAGTATCGCCCAACTACTGTTGCTATCTTCGCAACCCTTTCCATACCGAGCTCCTTGATCTTAGCAAGGAGCGACTCCATGTATCCAACGGAACTCTTGGGGTCTGTGTCACGCCCATCGCCGAAAAAGTGAATGTAGATCTCAGGGATCTCCATCTCCTTTGCAGTGGCTAGAAGAGCGTACAAGTGGTTCTGATGAGAGTGAACACCACCATCGGAGATCAATCCGAGGAGATGAAGACGTCCATTACCGTTCTTAGCGTGGGAGAAGGACTCCTTTATGTTCTCGACCTTAGGGAACTCTCCCCTCTTCATGATCTGGTCGATACGGACAACCTATATACGTTTCCGTTAATAACTTGATTTTACGGATGTTTGTTTTTAAGGTCCTCGAAAACCTACATCTTGCCAGACGACACGTCCAGCTCCAATGTTCAAATGCCCGACTTCACTGTTACCCATCAAACCCTCGGGCAACCCGACAGCAAGAGAAGAGGCCTCAAGCTCAGTGTAGCCGTCGGCATTCGCCTTGAAAGCGTCCATGATGGGGGTTTCCGCATTTGCAATGGCGTCGCCCTTACCACCAACTTCACAACCCCAACCATCAATGACGACTAGAATAATTCATTCATGTTAGCACTTATTACCTTGAGTAGGCTTTTATATTAAACGAAAAACTAAACAAGGAGTGTAACTTACTCAAAACAGCCTTCTGGTCAATGTCTGCCATTTTTTCTATAGTTACTCTGTTCGCAAACCAATGGAACAATTAAAACTCGAGGTAGGTGTATCTGTCGCACTACAGAGATGAAGTAGAATCAAAAGAACAAGAAAATTCTATAGAACTCTATCGGGCGATTTCAGGTGAGGTGGGATGATGAGGAGAAAAATACAGAAAGATAAATAAGAGGGGCAATCAAACGTGGGATGTTTAGCGCGGGGTGTTTATCGGCCGTTTCCAAACCCTGCCAATTCTACTACGTAAACAGGCCCCTGTTCCGATGTCGCCCAGTTCTACAGCGACTCAGTAGGTTCTTTTGAGAATCTGGTTCGATGGCGAATGCACCTATCGGTACAAACCGCGCTTTATAAAGATCACACTGGAGTATAAAGGAAAGAAACCAGAGTAGAAACAAACCAGAGTAGACAAATACTAAATAAGGAAAGTATTCAATAGAAATGCACAGATGAGTTAGTACGGGTGAGACAGCATGACCCTGCCCGGGCGAGGTTCATTCGGAAAATACTGTACCCAGCCGGAAAGTGGCACTCAGAATTTTTAACATAACACAATGCTTTGGAAGGATGGATATTTTAGCTATACACATGTTATATGAGTCTCTAGGATAGAGTCTGCATTTTTCCAGCCTGAAAAAGGACAACTTGTGACAAGTGACCGTAATAACATAGATTCGCTCTACATTCTGTTAGCTAGTCTGGTTGTTGAGGAATACGGACTATTTGATCGTTGCATCACTTTCCGGCACCCCCGGGTATATACATGTATGTTGCACACAACCTCAAGCCCACGTCCTCCAAGAGCGAAGAGAGCTCCACGAAAACACCCGCATCGCTCAGCCTCGGTCCTATCCCCCCCCCCTTAGCTACACACCCTCATTCGAAATGTCCACCGATGCCCCCGCTCCTGCGGCTTCCGAGTCTCCCGTCGCGCCGACATCTCTTCCGACGAACGCCTTCGACTTTCTTCCCGACCTCCACGCGCTGCTACAACGCGTATTCAACGATGAGCTTGACCCAAAGGATGTGGCCCACGAGTCTAGTCAAATCCGACTGAAGCTGGAGAGGGCAAGGGTCATGGTGGCCGAATTGCCTGACGTGGATAAGAGCTTAGATGAGCAGAAGAAGGAAATCAAGGAACTTGAAGAGAAGATTGAGAGGCAGAAGAGCATCATGAGGGCCGTTTCACAGATGGAGGTTGTGACTGAGATCGTGAAAAGGAGAGGGCAAGGGGAGAAAATGGAAATTGCCTCTTGAGGATATGAGCGCAAGGTGTGGTGATTCCTCGCCATACTTCGTATGAGGTTTTCAAATATCTAACAAAAAACATCTGCTACCTACAAGATAGATAATGAAACTTTCTCTTGAGACACCTACAAATATTTTCTATTAAGATATCCAGGTCATAAGACATAATGCGCTAGAGTAGTCTCTTCTGGCTGCTCAAGTTACTCTTACCAAGTCTTTGTTTGATGAGGTTCTAAACTTATGAAACTCATCGATTTTTATCTCTATTGGATATTCGGTATAATCCTATACACAGATGAGCTGCCCAATACCAGCCTGATCTAGAGTACTACATTCCTCCGGGTCAGCCCCTGCCCCGCACGCATTAAGGGCCACCTGTATCATCTCCCAGACACTCATACTTATGAGTGATGTAATAATCCACAGCTTCTCTACTCTACTCGCCTACCAGCGGATTATTTGTATGGAGTGGCAACGTTCTGCCATACAAACAATCCTTGACCATTTTCTGAGCGTTCACATACAATGTTTCTTAGATTCTCGTGGCTATATCCCACTGAGAATCTATATTCTATCAAATGTAGTAGAGTGTTCTGAACGGAACTTTAAGGACAATCATGAAACATTATTTGAGGGATATCAACGTTATCTAATCCATCATGTCAGGCCTATTATTTTATTTCACGTGACTAAACTCACCTAATTCTCCACATGCAAACAAGATTTCAGTAAATGATCACCTCCCTTGGCGTCTCGCATGGCGATTTAAGCTGTACTCTAGCTTGTGAGAATAGGCGATCTTGGCATTTGGTCATTACCGCCTCGTACCGAGCGATGTCATTACGTAGCTGCAATGCCATAACAAGTCCGAAGCTTGAGGAGCGGAGATCCGGAGGGAGGTGCCATTTTATATAGGAGCATTCTAAAAACCAGATTCCTCCCTCTCTATCTTCCCATTGTAACCCTTGATACCACCATTCAAAATGAGCGAAATCAAAGTCCTTGCGTTCGACCTTTATGGTACAATTCTAGATACCTCTTCCACCGACAAGAAACTCAAAGAAATCTTCCCCTCGTCCGAAAGTTCGAAGGTTCACCATGTGGTTCAACAATGGCGTAGATACCAGCTTGAGTACACCTGGAGACTCAACTCCATGGGTATAACATCTCTCTTGAACTCTCGGTCAGACCAGTAGCTTATTCCAAGCAAAGGCGCGTACAAATCCTTCGACGAGGTGACCCATTCCTCGCTCTCCCATGCGATCAAAGAGAGTGGTGTCTCTCTACCCAAAGAGCAGCTTGAGGAGGTGGTGGCTTTATACAATACACTCTCCCCATACCCAGATGCGTTGAAGTTGTTCCAGGAGCTTCCTGGGCATATTAAAGCATTAGTCTTCTCCAATGGGTCTCCACGTATGCTCTCCGATACGTTTTCGACTAGTGAATTCCTAAAGAATGTCAAGTACTTGTCTGTGGACTCTGCAAAATGCTTCAAACCGGACCCTAGGACATACAAGCTTCTGGTGCAGCATCATAACATGGAAGGAGAGGCAATTGATGCAAGTGAAGTGTACCTTGTGAGCGGGAATCCATTTGACATCGTCGGTGCTGCTGCCGCAGGGTTGGGGACGATCTGGATCGATCGTGCTGGAAGTGGATGGCAAGATGGGTTGGGAGCACCGGCACATTCGGTTATGAGTTTAGAAGAAGTGAAGGGTGTTGTAGAGAAGTGTAAAGGTAAATCAGCGGGTGTGGGTGGAGACCCTTGTTGCGGTAGGGGGTAAAGGTATTTCTCCCTCCTTCCCCTCTTATCTCTTCTACAAATGCTCAATGTTCATGGGTTAACTAGATATTGATTGCAAAATTGAGATCCCAAAATTTCTTTGCCTTATCAAAATCTAAGTTGATTTAACCTCATGTATAAGTAGTCGAGTCAGAAATCTCTGTGTTGAATCTGAAACCCTCGTTTTTATTGCGAAGTAATCTTATACCTCCTGAGATTAATAGTCATGTCCAAGTATTAAACGATTCGCTCCTAGTTAGTCCCAAGAAGGACAAAAAACATAGAGTAAATGAACCCTGTAGAAAGAGGAAAGACGATGATATCTAGAAGTGCAGTTGAGAGAAATACACATCTACTACGCTGGTAGGGGTAAGTCTGTTGACAGTGGCCGTGGTTCTGTCACAGACTTACCCTTACCAGCGTACTACATGTAGCCGTACTCCATAATCCCCTCAAGTAGCCAGATAACGCGAAAAGGGCAACTTTGTTTCTACGACACAAAAACCCCTTGGGGTGTTAATCACGTATTATCACTCGTCCCAACTATCTCTCACATCCCACACCAAAGACCAAGATTAGAGAAATATAGATACCCGTAGAAAATTAAAGTACGGATTTGAAATCACATACTAGAAAAAACCTGTGGCTATGGGCAGACTGTCGATCATAATATATCACTCGGTCTATAATAACATGGTCTTTTATGGGATTAAGGCTAGCGATACTACAGTGCTGTAGTAGTAAAGGATAGTTCCGGCCAGTGAGAGGTTGATCACTTCCACCTCAAGGGTTCGGGTCTAGCCGTGTTTATGGTCGAGTGCGTGCCCTGTTTTTAATCGCCCCTACAGGCGCTCGTCAATAATATAAAATGCGGCCATGTACCATACCACGGATTCACGACAGCAGCTCAGTTGGATATGGAGCGTTTTAGAATTGGGGAAGTTTTGTTCTACAGTAAGAATAGAAAAGAAGTAATTGCGGCCAGTACATATGTTACCATATTAAAGAAGAATATGCCACTGGAAACAAGGAAGAGCAGCGCAAGGAATGAGAAAAATAAATAAGCAAATAAGTGGATGCGTAGTTTAATAACTCCAGCGTCTATTTCAGGTATGACCTCGATAACTTTTTTGTTTCTTTCCGATCATTCCGTGCACTCATGTAGTCATGGAATCGTGCAGTTGGGTTGTTTGTTTACATGAAGTCGTCACTGCAGCCACAATCAGTGCCAAACACTGGATTACGGGGAATGGTAGAAGACTTACTCATCATACGTGTGCTCCGCATGGTAGTCTGTTGTGTCAAACTTATCCATCTCCTTTCCGGCCGCCGCCAACGCATTCTTCTTAACAGCCTTCTTCTTACCACCCTTCTCCGCCGCCTTCTCCTCCTTCTGCTTCTCGTTGGCCAAGGTTGTCAGACCACTTACCACCTTCCTGACCTGCTCACTGGGCATATCTTTTAACAACTGCCTGGAAAACTCCTGCAAAAACAAAGGATAATGCGCCTTTTTGGTGTTGGCAGTGAGCAGTGGCACAAGCACCTCCCTCAGCTTCAAAAACGAATCCTTTGTTGTTGGGTTGAAGATTGGCAACGATCCCAAGTCGATGTTCTTGGTAGGATCGTTGGGGTCCGTGAGACTGATCTTCTTTTCACGGTTCCCAATACCGGACCCAGCACCGATACCAACAGCGCCAAAAAGATCCATAGCGTGAGCCATATCTGACTCCTCCTGTCTGCGGCGCTCGCGCTCCCTCTTCTCTGCGGGTGTCTCATTCTCGAGCTCCTCAAGCTCGCGGGCGGCCTGCTCCGCAGCAGCAGCCTTCTCGGCTTGTCGCTCGGCGACACGCTCGGTCTTCGATTTGTGGTTTGCAGCAGCTTCAGCAGCGGCCTTCTCGGCAGCAGCCTTTTTGACAGCCTCCTTCTTGCGCTCCGCCTCGGAATCGTCGGCGGCGTCCCAGGATTCGAGGACCTATATGGGGGGAGGGGAGTGAGTCAGCTTTGGGGGAGCTTGAGAACGGTAGATGGAGCTAGGTACATCATCATCGTCCTCTTCGTCGTCCCACTTCTTCTTTGCCACGATACGGGGGGCAAGGCCGACCGTTTCTTCCTCGCTGTCCGAAGCCTCCTCGTCTATGGTGGTGCACTGTTAGTTTGAGGTCAGAAGCTTTAGGTGATCGGTCGGTCAGATAAACATACCCCATTTATCTGGTGGGGCCATGATTGTGGTTTTTGTGCGTTTGTAGAGGCTGTTAGGAAAAACGAAAAAGCGAAGCACAAGCAAATGAGTGAAGAAGAAAGGAGGATCCCTTTTTTTCTTTGAGGCTAGAGATGCCAGTGAGGGGCAGGGTGGGGTGCGTGTGGCGTGTGGCGTGTGGCTAGTGCTAGTCACATTAGCAGGTAGGGTAACGGTAAACAGAATCAGAGCTTCTCACTCGGCTACTCCCACTGGCTGGATAGCATAAGCGAGCTATCTTGTTCTATTATTTGCTCCGGGAGAACTAACAAATACTCTAATTGGTAGCCGCCTCGCGCTACCAATTGAGCACAAGGCACCAATCTACTGTACCTACAACATCACGTGCTTGAACCATCACAAACGATCACTCGGGTATGTCGTGTTTTCATCCGCTGCTTGACTGAGAAGGAACATAACCGGCCGGTTGGTTGCCTGGATTACTTTTAAGACAGGTCACACTTGTTGCGGGGGTTTGCGGGAGAGAATTGAATGGATATTTTATTTTAATTCCTCATTCCATTGCTAGAAAAACAGAAAGCCAACCGTTCCTAGAACTAACTATAGATAGGTTTTTTTTTTAATTTTTTTTATTCCTTCCCGAAATATCAGTCACACCGTCCCAATAAATTAATGAATGGGACCCACGGCGACAAACATTTACAAGTTGACAGCTAGTCACCCAATATTAGCATCGGAATAGGAGATAAGGGTAAAAGTAGACTAACCAGTTCTGAAGTTCTTGCCAGCGTAGATGGCCTTGTCACCCAACTCCTCCTCGATACGGAGGATCTGGTTGAGCTTAGCAAGACGCTCGGATCTGGCAGGAGCACCAGTCTTGATCTGACCAGCCCTCAATCCAACGACGACGTCGGCAATGGTGACATCCTCAGTCTCACCAGAACGGTGAGAAACCATGACTCCCCACCCAGCAGCGTAGGAGTCCTTGGCAGCCTGGATAGACTCGGTAAGGGTACCGATCTGGTTGACCTTGAGAAGAAGGGCGTTGCAGCTCTTCTCTTCGATGGCCCTCTTGATACGGATAGGGTTGGTGACAGTTAAGTCATCACTAAGATTCAAAGTTAATAAATGATATGAATATTTGATGGCCCAAGAGGCTTACCCGACGATCTGGAAGTCGCTGTTCTTGAAGAAGTAGCTCCATGCCTCCCAGTCATCCTCGGCGAAGGGGTCCTCAATGGAGACAATGGGGTACTTCTCAGCAAGGCTCTTATAGAGGTCAGCAAGCTGCTGGTAGGTGAGCCACTTGCTCTTGTCGGAGTCAGGGTTCTATAATAAGATGTTAGCAAACGAATTCCGGCACAAAAAACTGCATGCAATCATTTACCTTGAAGTCCAAGTCGTACTTCTTAGCATCCTCCTTGTAGAACTCAGAAGAGGCAACATCCATGGCAATCTTCATCTGACCGGTGTATCCCGCCTGCTCAATAGCATCGGTAATGAGATCAAGGGCCTCCTCGGCAGTCTGAATATCAGGAGCGACACCACCCTCGTCTCCGACGTTACCCGCAGACTGCCCATACCTCTTCTTAGCAAGAGACTTAAGCTTCTGGTAGACCTCAGCTCCCTGTCTCATGGCCTCGGTGAAGCTTGGTGCATCACAGGGGACGATCATGAACTCCTGGAAAGCAAGACGACCTAAAAATCACATCGGTAAGTTACGGAAGATCAAGGGAGTACAGAATATAACTCAGATGCCCATACCTCCGGCGTGGGAACCTATATTTCGGAATACTGGTTAGTATATTGACGAATTATGGGGTCGACAATGATTGCCAGTCGGGATTTTTAGGAATAGTAACTCACCTCCGTTAAGGACGTTCTGGAAGGGAACGGGAAGGACATACGGCTGCTTAGTACCGGCAAGCTCCGCAATGTGGGCGTAGAGCGGGATTTTCTGTTAATTCTCGGTTGTCAGTTAATCCGGTGGATCCCGATTTCGTTAAGGTTACACAATAAGATCCTCGGGAGTAAGATCCACGCCCAGAAAAAACAAAAAAGTACTTGCTAGTAGCAGGGGAATGGTGGGGTGCTAAGTTATGCCATACAACCATCAAATGCGGAACGTGGGGTAGCTCTTTCAGATCCATACAACGGTCTGGAGCAATGACACAACCCCCCAGGGAACCGGCAATGGTAACGACAGCGAGTGACATTTCATCAAAAATACAAAAGAAATAAGATAATACTGGAAAATACGAACCTTTTCCGCGGCACCGGCCTTAGCAACAGCCAAAGAAACACCGAGAACGGCGTTGGCACCAAGTTTGCCCTTGTTGGGGGTTCCGTCAAGCTTAATCAAAAACTCGTCGATGGCAGACTGGTTCTTAACATCAATGTTCTCGGCAATCAAGGCAGGAGCAATGATGTCGTTGACATTCGAAACGGCCTTGAGGACACCCTTCCCAGCCCATTTGGACTTGTCATTGTCACGGAGCTCGACGGCCTCGTGCTGACCTGTGTAGTTGAGTGAAGTGGTAAGTAACTAAACCGGTGTATGCTACTATACTAAACATCTAGAAACGAGAAGAGTGTTACATACCAGTGGAAGCACCAGAGGGGACGATGGCCCTGTGGAGGCCGGTCTCAGTGTGGACATCGACCTCGACGGTCGGGTTACCTAGAAGTAACAAACCAATATCAGTATAGAAATGTACAACAGAAAGTACGTAAATCTATCTCTCAAGAAGATTGGGACAGAAAGTACGTAAATCTATCTCTCAAGAAGATTGGGACAATAACTACATACCACGAGAGTCGTAGACAGAGCGAGCGTGAATCTTGGTAATGGCCATGTTTGATGATGAGTCTGATGATGGTGAGTCTGATGGGTCAAATGAGATGTTCTTCGCAAGGGAGTTTATAAAGAAATCGAGACAAGGTTCTCGGGGAATAGGGTAATAGCAAACTAAAACAGCTGAGGGGAAGAGGTAAAAAAAAAACGAACTGGGACTGCTGCGCCAATGGGAGTAGCAAGGGTACCAAACGTGCTTTATGCGTCTAGACTATACTGACAGAGATAAGGCCCGTTATTTTACGTAGGGTAGTAGGGCAGACACGATTGACGCGCGGGTAAGATGAAGGAGGGGCGAGGAACCAATAGAGATATTTAAATGGGAATTACGTTTTCTACATCTTACCACTCACAGATAAGAGAAACGTGTGACATTTTTCAAGAGAAAATCACCAGACTTACGGTGATTATATTTATTTACAGATTCGGGCCGATAGTCAATATTTCCTTTTTGTTATCCCCTGTGTTCCTGATGGCGATGGCGTTTTTCGATGGGGGAAGAATCAATGAGGTAATGGGGAGGAGGGGCCAACCTAGTGGGGAGGAGGGCCAACCTAGTGGGGGGGATTTCGTTGAGGTAAATTGTTTCAACCTCATCTTCTGCAGCCTGCCCCTCCTTCTTATTACGCCAAGAGATTTTCACGTGATATGGCTACAGAAATCACTCTACTTTTTATCCAGCAGGGTTGTTGAGTATGACACCGGCTGCTGTATGCGTGTTTGTTACCAAAGAGCCGGGTTTTTTTTTGATCCGCAAATAATCAACCCAGGATAATCTCAATCACGGGATAGCTTGAACATATCATCCAATGTGAATTAATTCATTCAGAGGCTAACGGGAAGGGGAAAAAAAGCAAGATCTGCTGAATAGAAAAGAAAACAAATACAAAAATAAAAAATTCGTCTATCAATCAATCGATACAGTAATGATATTTATGGTTTTTCGATATTGCAAATTAGGTCCTGTCCATCGACCGAATCACCTTCCTTAACCTCCACATGTTTCACCTTTCCTGAGTGCGGCGCACTGATAACCATCTCCTGTTATACGTATTAGCGATCGTGATTTCGTAGATATGAGCGAGGAAGGAGTTTTTATACCATCTTCATTGCACTGAGAACGGCAACTGGGTCACCCTTCTTGACATCAGAGCCCATATGGACACGAAGCTCCACAACGACACCAGCCATTGGCGCACCAACTTGGCCAGGGTCATTGGGGTTAGCCTTGGGACGGCTCAAGTTCTCGACAGCTGCACTTACTGTTAGTGATATTTATAGTAGTTCATATATCTGGGTCACACTTACCAGCTCTCTTGTCATCGACGGTGACCTGTCTGACCTCACCGTTCATCTCGAAGAAAACCTCTCTTTGTCCGGTCTGCTCGGACAAAGGACCAACAGCAAGAAGCTTCAAGATCAAGGTCTTGCCCTTCTCAATCTCGACGTGGAACTCCTCGTTGATGACCGGGCTAGCCAAGAAGTACCTCGTAGGAAGGACACTCAAATCACCATACTTCAGTGTGAACTCCTTGTAGTCCGCAAAGACCTTGGGGTACATGTTGTGACTAGCAACATCGCACTCTGAAGCGAACCCCCACTTAGCCTCGAGATCCTGCTTGACCTTGGCAAGTTCAACTGGTGGTAGTGACTTTCCAGGGCGCTCGGTGAGCTTCTTGCGTTGGTTACGGAGCGCATTGGTGCGAAGAGGTTCCGGGAAACCACCGTACGGCTGCCCCATAAGTCCCTCAAAGAAATCGAGAACAGATCCGGGGAAGTCAAGGGTCTCAGCCTTCTCGATAACTTGCTCGTAGCTGAGCTTGTTGGAAACCATGAATTGAGCAAGATCACCAACGACCTTTGATGTAGGAGTGACCTTTACAATGTCTCCAAGAAGAGCGTTTGCCTGGGTGTATGCCTTCTTGGTCTCGGCCCACAAGGTTCCCAATCCAAGCTGGCTTGCCTGGAAGATAAGGTTGGTCAATTGACCGCCAGGGATTTCGTGTACGTAAACCTCGGGATCCGGTCCGGTCAACCCAGCCTCGAAGCAAGAGTACAGAAGACGGAGTTGAGCCCAGTATCCATCAATGGCACGGATATGCCCAATGTTGAGACGTGGGTCTTCCTCTGATGTCTCCAGAGACGCAAGCAGAGCACCAACGCTGGGCTGCGAGGTCATACCAGATAAGGAGTCAGTGGCACAATCCACAGCATCAGCACCAGCCCTAGCACAAGCAGCCATAGAGGCAACACCAGTACCGGCTGAGTCGTGAGTGTGGACGTGGATAGGAAGGTCAGGGTACTTCTTGCGGATGCTTCCGATCAAGAGAGTGGCAGCTGCGGGCTTCATGACACCAGCCATATCCTTGATACCGAGAATGTGAGTACCCATAGCAACAATCTTATCTGCAAGACTCATGTAGTACTCAAGGTTGTACTTCTTCTTGGGGTTAAGCATATCTCCACTGTAACAGATGGTAGCTTCAACTACACCACCAGCCTTCTTGACAGCCTTCACACCAACCTCAAGCTGGTCAAGGTCGTTAAGGGCGTCAAAGACACGGAAGATATCGACACCATTCCTCTTTGCTTGCTCACAGAAGTGATCAATTGCATTATCGGGGAGCCTGAGAGATATCAGTATATATATCAATAAGTAATCATAATTTGGGACTTACGATGAGTATGCAACACCGTTGGCACCACGCAACAACATCTGGAAGGGAATGTTGGGCACAAGTTTCCTCAATTTCCTAAGTCTATCCCATGGGTCTTCATACAAAAACCTCATGGCCACATCAAAGGTGGCACCTCCCCAACATTCCAGAGCAAAAGCGTTAGAGTAGGCATAGCTGGTGTGCTTGGCAATGTTCACCAAGTCTGTAGTCCTGACTCTGGTAGCCAAGAGAGACTGATGGGCATCTCGCCATGTAGTGTCCATGATTAAGGTTCCCTTGTTCTGGCGGACTGCCTTTGCGAAAGCAGCTGGGCCATCCTTGACCAAAATATTACGCCAACCAGTCTGGCAGGGGTAGGTAACATCGATGGTCTTTCCGGCATCATCGAGAAGTGTGGGCAAAACAATTTCTCCTTTGAACTTGGGCTCACCAACTTGTCCCTTGATGCTGCTTCCGTTGACAGCAACGTCTCCGAGGTATGCCAAAAGCTTCTGCGCACGGTTCTGAGAGGTCATGAGGGCAAATAGCTCCGGAGTGTCATCAATGAAAGTGGTCCAGCAGTTTCCGGAAATGAAGGTGTCGTGTGTAAGCAATGAGGCCAGGAAGGGAATGTTGGTCTTGACGCCACGGATTCTGAACTCGACAAGGGCACGCAACATCTTTCTTCTGGCAATTTCATATGTGGAACCATGGCAAGTACATTTGACCAACATGGAATCGTAGTGGGGAGTAATAATGGCACCAGAGAAACCGTTACCACCATCGAGACGAACACCGTTCCCACCAGCTGAGCGGTAGACTTCAATCTTACCAGTGTCAGGCTGGAAACCCTTGGCAGGGTCTTCAGTAGTGACACGGCACTGAATGGCATAACCACGCGTAGAGATACGGTCCTGTGTGAGACCGAGCTGCTCCAATGAGGCACCAGCGGCGATCTGGATCTGAGCGGCAACAATGTCAATACCGGTAATTTCTTCGGTGATGGTGTGCTCGACTTGACTGTTTAAAAGTGTTAGGACTTGTGAGGTAGCTACCAAGATAGTTTTCTGGGTCTTACATTCTAGGGTTGATCTCGATGAAGTAGTATCTGTTCTGCTGGTCGACAAGGAACTCAGCGGTACCGGCATTACGGTAGTTCACTGATCTCGCCAAACGGACGGCATCGTTCAAGATAGACTCTCTAACGTCCTGAGGCAAGTCCTTCGCAGGAGCAATTTCGACGACCTTTTGGTGTCTTCTTTGGACACTGCAGTCACGCTCGTACAAATGAACAACATTTCCGAAGTTGTCTCCAAGCAATTGGACTTCAATGTGCTTAGGGCGGTCGAGGAATCTCTCAATGAAGACTGTTCCGTTACCGAAAGCGGACAGAGCCCTTGATAATTTGGAGTTAGTAACACTATTCACTAGATGTAGATCCGCCACCAGTCTCTAGAGAACTTACTCGGATGATGCTCTGGTGAAAGCATCCTTAATGCTGTCACCATCCCTCACAACTCTCATACCTCTTCCACCACCACCAAATGCTGCCTTGATGATAACCGGGTATCCGTACTGCTCAACGAATGCTACTGCTTCTTCGACTTTACCAACCGGTCCTGGGGTTCCCGGAACAACAGGAACATTGCATTTAATTGCAAGAGTACGAGCAGAGACCTTGTCACCCAGCCCATCAATGACTTCTGGGGTAGGTCCAATGAACTTGAAGTCCCATGTTAGGGCTTGAACTCTAGCTAGATAGGCTATTAATTACTTACGATCATGCCGGCCTTCTCGACCTTGCGAGCAAACTCGGCGTTCTCAGAAAGGAAACCATAACCGGGATGGATCATGTTCACTCCATGGGTAACAGCAATCTTAATAATCTCGTCGATCGCCAGATATGCCTGTACGGGGGTGTACTGTCCCCTCGCACCAAT
Organism: Morchella sp. 2018-W38C; assembly: GCA_024713705.1. Taxonomy (NCBI): domain Eukaryota; kingdom Fungi; phylum Ascomycota; class Pezizomycetes; order Pezizales; family Morchellaceae; genus Morchella; species Morchella sp. 2018-W38C. The sequence goes on along the minus strand of JAMJEX010000025.1, from coordinate 699,547 downwards.
AGCATAAGCTTCATCCGCCTCTAAAATTCGGGTAAACGCCCTGATTAGCCTTATCTCTGTGTAACCACGGATCTTGAAGACTTTACTTTGACGGTGCATGCTAAGACGATCCTCATGACTGTAGACAGCAACAGTAAGAAGTGACAACTCGTGGGCCTGCACAATATCACATTAGTACTTGTATCACTCTGGGTAAATCACAAAAGATAACAATGCAGACTTACAGTTCTGAAAATCTATATACCAAGCACACAACAACGTCAGTAAACCAGAACTAACCAATAAACGTCCCACGTGCTCAAAGATATTGCAGTATATACCCGAATAGCTATTAAATCACCAAGTCAGTATCCACTACTACAGATAAGAACCTAAGAGTAAGAAAGGTGACTCATACGAATTTCACCACGGTTTGCAACTTATCACCACGAAGCCATTCTGTCAGCGTTTCTGGTTGCTTTCTAGGAGTTATCAAAAGAGTGAGTCAAACAAACCCAAAATCTTGTTGACTTGCATAATTGTTGAGTTCGCACGGAGACGGTGAACCGTCCTCACCGTGGACGAGTCCGCCGAATCCTCAAAGACCGCATTGTAATCGGGGGAAGATTGATGTTCCATCTTGCACTGCTATCCCTAATAACTAGGCGCTTTGAAAATGGCAGTAACAAAGATCAAGAAGAACTCGGCGTAGGAGAGAGATGAATTACTGTTTCTAACCTACGAAGATGGGGTGAAGGAGGGTGTATTAAGAGGAGAAGAGGGAGGAAGTGGGGATGAAAACAAGGTGGAGGTGGGGCTCTCGGCGATATGTACTATGTATTGGCTTGTTTTTTTTTCTCACTGTATTTTTTCCGCGTAAGTCTATGGAGGGGGCGGTGAATTCAAACAAGCTGGGGTTCGTGGAACTACAATTGTGCCGCTCCTTTCTCTTTCTTACCTGGCGGGGTGAGATTCTTGGGGGGTTTTGGAGGGGTAAATCGATGATGTCGCTAATGCGGCGGCGGTGCCCCCAAAACGACCCGAGTCCTTATCAGTTGAGACTACTAGTCTTTGCAATTACAATCATCCTTCTAGCCTAGCCCCACCACCCTCGTGGGATCTGTGTCTTGTTCCTCCAGGCACGTCTTCTCATCGTAGGATCATGATCGATATGGCTTTTTTCCCCTGTGCTACCAGGAAGGAGCTCTACCTCACGACGCCAATAGCAACCCCGGCAAATCATAATGCAATGCACATATCGCGCGTACGGTAGCCGTATTGTAGAAGTAGATATTTCATTTGCCTATAGACTGTAGAAAGGACATGGACTCCATAATATTTACGCACACCGCTCTCGATCTTGTTACCGGGAACTGGGACAGAGTTAAACATGGGTATTACCCAGTAACCTCGGGCGGACATCGGGCTCAGGTCGGCCTATTCGAATTAATAACCGAATAAAGACCTCTCTTTATCTCGTGAATAGGTACTCGTGAAGATGAGTTCTACCGGAAACTGTCCGGGGCTCTTTTGGTACTTGTTTCGGGTTAGAGCAGAGCGAATTGTCGTTTCCCCACGTCCTCCCGCGAAAAATCGCGGGAGATAGATGTAAGTATGAGATGGATGGGTCACCGTGCAATGTAGGTGTTGCAGACGGTACCTAGTGCGGGGGGAAAAGCAACTCTTCTGATCATGCAAGTGCCGATCAAAAAAAAAACTGGACCAAGCGATTTTGGTACCGACACACCGTGTTTATGTCGTTTGTCTTAGGATGCAGTTCATACTTTGTGGCTTTACCACTATCGACGATCGTGAGGAGATAACTCTCCGTAATAGTAACTACTACTTAGCTTGCCAATGAAATTTACCTTTTGTATAACCCCCGATGTTTAGTGATCATCGGTGTTCAAATTTACTTCGTTACAGACATACGGGCATAAGTAAGATTCATCGAGTGGGGGGAAGCGCTGAAGACGAACGAATAGAAACAAGATCGCGCAAAACTAGTACTACAGGTGAAAAAAATTATGAGCAACCCACACTTAGCTATAGGTGACGAAAAATGAAAACCCTTAGAAGACCAAAAAAAAGAAATTTGACATCCTTCCTCTTTCCCCTGCATCTCCCCTTTTTTTTAAAAAAAAAAAGTACTTCCTTTTGTCCCAGAAGTTCCCCCCCCAAAATACTAGAGAGTGATATACAGAGAAGAATAAAACAACATCTCTGACTTTCTAATATTGCTTCATAAGACATGTAATCTAAAAACCCGAGTATCCAGTAGCCTGCGGCGCGATCCCATTAGAGTACTGCATCGGACCCCCAGGACCAGCTGTCAGCATCAACCGGTTGCCCAGAAGAATGGGGGTATTGTCTTCATCTCGTTGTTGGGTAACCTCCTTGGCTTTACGTTCCTCGTTATCTTTTTCCAAGGTAGAAATCTTCATGGATTGCTGCCTCATGGCGTTGATCATGAAGGGCTGTGAAGTTAGTATCGTGGCTTATATCCTGAGCTAAAGGTGTCTTACCATAGTGTAATCATTAAGGCCATGGCGCCATGAAATTTCCATAACAACGTCGAGCTGGATAAGATCGTAACAGGCATAAAGCATTCCAACGTAACACTCACGACTACCAATATCAACGAACTAGTAGGCACCCAAATTAGTAGCTGCAGGCGAGCGCCAAGATAAGTATTGCTTACGTAACGAAGTAGCTCCTCAACGACATCCTCCTTGCCTGATACAGCAGCTGTCTCGATGGCATCCTTGAATAGTCTGTCTTGCTTGGACAAGGCAATTGACTGGCTCCATCGCTTCTGTTTACGATAGATACTGGCGGCAATCTGTCTGAAAAAGACAAGTCTAATAGAAGTTAGCACTCAGGTCCTCAAACAATGTGGCCAAACCTACTCATGCGTCTCAAGGCGTTTGGCAAGTTCTAAGGGATCATAGTTGTCGTAGTTTTCAACAGAGTCTCTAAGAGTCTTGTAATCCTCCTCCTCGATAAGAAGGTCGTTAATGGCGTTGTTGACGACTTTGTTGTTCTGTGACTGTACGCTGATGAGGAATGGCTTAATGAGTGGGATATTGTCCGACTTTTCGAACATACGGACAACACTGGTAATTTATTAGCTTAACGATAATCGCGATTTCACGGGATAAACCATACCGAGTAACATCAATGCGCTGTGTAAGCACAGCCAAAAGATCTGTAAGCAAAGAAGGCTGCTCCTGGAGGTAAAAGTTTAGAGCGCGGTAGTAAATCTCCAAATTGGCAACCTTGACAACGATGTCCTTGAAAGATTGATGTTCCCAGGCATCAGCTGCCCTCTCCATCATCGCCAATGCAGCATTATCCCACTCATCGTAGCTAGCAATCATTAGTCAAAGAAGCTAGACAAAGGCTTACAAGAAGACATACTGGCAGTACAAGAAGATGAGCTCAGGCCAAAGGTGGGCCTGTTCGCACGCGCGGATCATCTTGGGGATATTGATACGGCCCCAGAAGAGCTTCAAGTGCTCCATGACACGATCAGGGTGGTATTTTGAGAGAGCTATGCCAAGTTCGGTGAACATTCCCTTCAAGAAAAGTCAGACAAAAAATGCATTACTAAATTTGTGTTTGGATTGATATGTACCATGTGTGCACGTTCAAGTCCTAGCCCAGCCTCGAGGAGATTGATCAATTCATCGAAATAGCCGTTACGCTCATACTGCTTAACCAGGTCTTGCAATTCCTCGGCGTGAACAATTAAGTTCAAACCACAGATTTGCGCCAAACGGAATTCTTTCTTTGCCACACACGCTTCGTTGACCTGTTTCCATACTTTGGTGCTGTTTGCTTTACGAGCACATTCGACAGCATTCTGGTACTCTTCCAGGAATACGAGTGTAGTCTAAAATTATCAGCGAAAATCACTAATAAGAGGATAAAAAGGGCTACTGACCGCCAACTTGGCCCAATTTGAGATGCTAGAGAAGAAGATCTTGGCTGCTTGATGAAGACCCTCCTCATATGCTCGGTCACCAGCTTCTTCAACATTGGCAACATTAGGACCATTCAAGAAATCTTCTAAATCAGAAAGCTTGTCAACACGGGCAAGGGACAGCGCCAAACTGCTGTCAACCTCTGGCTCCCTCAAAGTTTTACGGCACATGTGAAGATATTTGATGAGTTCTTCGTTCTTTCCAGCATGGCCGGCAATTTCGATGACTTCTGAGTGGTTTCCAGGATCGTTGGCACGGATATAAGACTCAATGGAGTCTGAAACACGCAATCCATCAAGTTGTGCTTTACCAAGACGGCTCCAGACCTCGGGAAGATCGACTTTGTCGGCGTATGCATAAGCACGGTCAATGCTAACAATGTATTCGATAAGGACATTGACCGCTTCACTGTGCGCATCAACCTTCTTGAAGACTTCGAACGCCTCTTCATACAGGTTGTTTTGGATACAAATCTGAGCAACATCAGGACCATCATAATTAGTAAGACGGTGGATGTAATCCATGACTCTGGCCTTGTCCGCCTTAACAGCAGTAAGAATCAAGAGATTTTGAAGACTGCTATTATCGCTGAATGGTGAGGGTTCAAGAATGATCTTCTCCAAAAGTTCGATAAGCTCTGTGGGCAAATCGAATTTCAAGAAACATTGTACTGCGACGGAAACATCTTCAGGGTCAGTAGACTCTGGTACAGCAGTTGCAACCACTTGATCCACGAGTGACCGGCGGTGGATGTTATTTTGACTCAAGACGAAACCCCACAACTCAGGATCACGACGCTTGACAAGGTAGCGAGCTTGCTGTTTGAACATGGAGTTCTCGTTGGTGATTTTAACTAACTCCACATCGTTCGACCCCTTCTGGTATGCGATGAATGCTAGGTACGGATCTCTTTTCTCACAGTATTTACCAACCACAAGCGTATCGTAAAAGTCGTTTTCCTTCAAGAACTTCTCGGGGTTGTTATTACTATCGATGTAAATCTTGGCCAACGCATTGAAAACGGCAGGTTGTTGGTTTCCGCTGTTCAATGATTCTTCGAGGAAAGGCAGTAGAAGTTTGAGACGATTTCTTCGTTCAACCTCAGCAACAAGCTCATCAATAGGGATTGCCGAGCTCTGAACAGAGCCCAACAGACTCTTAATGATCGACTCATCACAGTCCACATCTAACAGCCCACCGATGACCGCAGGTGTCCTTGCAGGGTTGACCCTCTGCACATAAACTTCAATCGACTTGAACTGCTGATTCTGGTAAAGATACAAAACCAACTCATGGATGAAGTTGTATCGGTCACAAACAATGATCAAAGGCAGCTGTTCGGCCAATTTCGCCTCCTTCAGGAAGTTCTTGACCTTCTCGGGGTTATAAAACTGACTGTCACGACAAATGCGCTCCACCTCGCTGAATTGCCCACATCTAGTGGCAGCTTGGATGTATTTAAAGTGGACATCGGCATCTTCGCTGAGGTTCACAATACTTCCAAGATAGTAGTAGAGACCCTCAAATGTCTTAAAGCTTTCAAACAATTCGATCAAGCGGTGGGGTCCAAGTAAATCGGAATATTTGGTAGCCACTTGAATGACAACTTGGAGATTTTGACGGATGTTCGCCCGCAACATTTCACTCAAACAATCCAGGGATTTCTCCAGAGACATGCGCCCAAAATACTCAACAATGAACTCGGGGGGGATTCCGTTGTTGTCACGAAGAATCCGCTTGACGGCGGCGGAATCTTCATAATGCTCCAAAGCCTACAACCCATGTCAGAAATCAAAACCGGTAAATAAATATAACAGAACAAAATAGCACCGTACCCTTTGGAAGAGCCCGGCGTTCTCGCAAAGCTGAGCAATCTTCTGGCGATCATAGTGACTGAACATGTTGTTCAAGAGGATAGCATCAGCTACTTGAGGCGCATGCAGCAAATTCATCTCAAGAAGGCGTGTCTGCTGAGCAGCATGTTCTGGTTTGTTTCCATCCAAAGCAGATAACAGGAAAGCCGTGGCCTGTTGGATCATGTTCTGGGAAAGGAAAATATCAACCACACGATCAATATCAACTAAGGAACCACCCTGGTGACTAGCGAGTTGAGTTGCAAAATCAGCTCCCTTCTCTGGGTTGATGCGGACCATGTGCTGAAGAAGAGCCGTGTAGTCAGGAGTGTATCCGACACTCTGCGCATATGGCAGGATTTTGTCGAACTGGCCGGTTTCAGCAAGACATGCGATAACCTTCTGCGGAGAGTTAGAGCGTTGATATACGCTCAGCGCCAAGTTAAGATCATGCAACTTGACAATATCTCCCAACTCCTCCGTGCACTCCAGCTTATTCTCCTTCAACCATTTTTCTAACAAGTGTTTCCTGTTTTGTGCCAAGACTGGCTTGACCAACTCGATTGTCTCATATTTATTCAAAGTGGTCTTGTCTAGTAACATACCGAAGTACTGAAGAATAACAGATAGCTGACCAGGGGGCGCTGGAACTGCTTTAAACTGGTCAATTGTTTGTGGGGTACGAAGAAACCCTCGGGGTGAATTCGCCGCAACTTTCGCCGCCTCAATATAATTCTGCTGTTCCATGAGAGTCTGGAATTGTTTCTGGTAAAGGTCATCAGCGCCTTTAAGACCAGCCCGGGAAGCAAGCTTGATGGCTAGGCCCGAGTTTGCGGGGTTCTCAAGTAGATAGTCAATGATATGATTTTCGTCCACGCTCACAGACAAGACCTGTCCCTTCCTATTGACACCAATGATACCGGATGTGGCATCGTGAGGGGCTGTGATAAAGATCGTTTCACTGGAGATTCGGTTCATGAAGATACATGTCCCTGTCTCTAGGTCGTAAAGGTGGATAAATCCATATTTGGTGACAAGATAAATGATTGAAAACCTTGGTGAAACCTGCATTGCAACTGGGAAATCGTTCACAGCTTCAGCAGGGAAGTATACGTCGACCGCCTTCTTCTGGAATACCGGGTTGTTGGGCGGGTGATCGACTTCGACGACATGCAACTTGGCTCCCTGAGCCGTTCTAACCGCGAAGGTGAAAAGTTTTGTGTCGGCCGGAGCCCCCTCAAGACGAAGCTCAGCAAATACGGCGGCGTGACCCTCGATAGCCTGACTGATACCTCTATCCCGCGAGTAAAGCTGCATATTTCCAACCACGCGGCCTTGCTGTTGAGAGATACCCACGACAACCATCCATTTCTCGTCCGAATTGACACGATAGTTGATAATTTGACAGCTCTAACGCAGATCATAAGCTCTCAAGCTTTATAAAACTTCAACTACGGGTAACAACTTACGTTCAAGTTTGTGTGTCGCTCGAACACCTTTACCGGAGTTGCCTGTGTAGGGTCCATTACATCCCAGTGATAGACAGCAGCATCAGTAATAAGACCCAAGCTCTTCTCGCTGATCCACTTCCAAAACACAACATCTTCGTTCATAGTGTGTGACTTGATTTTCTCCTTAGCTTCCAGATTGAAGATCTGGAGTGTCCGTTGTGCCTTAAGAGCGATGATCTTCTTGGTCCAGTGCATAATAGCACTGTCGGCCTTAATAGTCCGCCTAGTCACTTCGTTGCCATTGTGAAGATCAACTATCACCACTTGAGCAGCGGCTTCGTCGCTTGTCTCGCGGACACAGATAAAGTGATCGCTCTCTAAGGTCTAGACCTCGTGAAAACAAAATTAGCTACTTAACTATACCAGATAGAGGTATCTAAGGAAAAAACGAAAAAAATAAAAAAAAGGCAAGTAGAAAGGTCTCACAGTTGTATTAAAACCTATCGACGCTTGCTGATAAATTTATCATGTTAGTGTAATGCCATCTAAAAATGCCGGAGGTGTGAAGTTGCGTACTTGGATATCGAGCTGTGTGAGCTGTTGTAACGAAGATTGATTAGCATTTGACCCCGCAATCAGGAAGTAATCAAACTTACAGAAAGAAGTTCTGTGAAGGAAATGGGTAGAGGCGCCATGATTTCTTAGAATCTAGAGCGCCAGGGCTCATCCACGAACGGTGAAAGGAGGTTGAGTAAATTATCGAGCAATAAAACAGCAAGCAAGATATGAATGCAAATCAAATTTGATGCAAGGTGGTGGAAAGAGTGAGGGAGGCTGTGAGGAGATGGAATGAAGGGTTGGGTATTAACCGGAGATGGATGGATATAGTTGTCGATGGTGGAGATGCCGTTTGGGAGTGTTGGCCTTGCTGATCCGGAGAGGTGTCGTTTGGTTTGGCTCTGAGGTGAAGTCCGGAGTCTACGCCTATGTGCGAAACCCAGGGCACAAGAAATTTCCACGTGTTCTGCAGAACCAACTCCACCAATTTTCTACAGCGGCGTTTCGAATAATCATCAAAACCTTTACTTCAGATGAAAGTGAACTCAAATATTCAATTATACTTCATCAATCGCTGAATTTTGTAAAATTTCGAATATAACCCTAACCCATCGATTATAGCTAAAATAGCTCATCGATTGAAACACTACTCTAGCTAAATATTAATATAAATAGGTAGATAAATTCGATATGATGCAGCTTTGAACTCAAATAACTTTTTACAACTTTAGATAACATTTTTACAAACCCTACAGCTACCATGGTATGATAGGTCAAGAAAGGTGAAACTTGTAGAGCTCAAAGTAAGGAGAGAGGTACCTTCATTGCAGAAAAACGTACTGTTCAAGCTGGCTACACCAAATTACAAAGCAATCAATACATGATCTATTCCTCGGACCTTGCAGTGAAAGATGGCCAACCAACCTCGCCCAAGGTCTATCGAGCAGGATCAATTGAACGCATCACCACGCATATGAATCGCGTCTAGGGCCAGGTTACCCCCTTGGCCCAGTGCGGCCCACGACTAATGATGAGCACGAGACCAGATGCCTCCATACCTACCTAGGTAACGAGAGAATCTCGAGCCTAAGATGAGACGAGATATCTCGAGACCTGCGAGTGATGGTAAATGATGCAAACCATTCAAAATAAGCTAGGCACGGTCCTCAATTGGCCAAAGTTTTGTTATAGATCTCATAGAAAGCAAAAGCTTAGCCTCTCTAGGTCTACAGATTTACCTTATGTTTCGATCGAGGTTTTCCAGACTCGATACGATGTGGCCTAGGTCCAAATTGGTCTCGCCTTGTCCCCCTTACCCACGGCAGAGACTCCAGTGAATTCCTCGGGCCAACCCGAGCTTTACTCCCGCACAAGACTAACGAAACTTGATACAGCACGCCCTCCTCGCCCAGAAGCTCGTATATAGCTTAAGAGCTCACCGCCCAGAGAACCGAAAGACAATACAAAGCTATCTTAGTCGCTAACCTTTGTTATCATACGAGGTAGCTCCTTTTGGGTAAATATTCCTACCATATCCTTCGCCCGATTTGGATTTTCAAAAAGGTTGTCAAAACATCAAGTACTCAAGGCAACCCCACGAGGCCGATCAAGGCAGCTCTATACACATCCTTTACCCAGCCCAAAGCTATCTAAGGCACCACTGGAATTAAATTAAGTACATCTCTCTATTATGTACAGCCGCGTCCGCAAAGTCTTGGAACCCCAGGCTTAGAGCTCATGAGTTTAAATCGTGATATCAACAACCGGATAAGAATGACTATAAAGAGAAATTTATAGATGGATATTCCTATACTGCTGCACACCACAACACTTTGTATGACCATCTTTCGAGGAAGAGGGTCAAAATATTTTGTTTTTTGCAATCGCGGACGTTTTTACAGGGTGCCAAAACTTTGCGGACGTGGCTGTACTAAACACAATCAATCCGGTGCATCAGCTAGCCATATCTATGGCGGGCACGGAAAATCGAACCTCAACAAAGAATAGGGAACATATTCCTAGCTATATATAGTTAGCTAAGGCCAACAATCGCTAAGTATCGCGTTCAAGAGGCCACCGGCACCCCTCAAGCTCTGCATATTGATGCTTTGAGATATTTAGGGATCGAAGGGATAAAATTTCCATCCCTTGGATGGAATTTAAGCGTCAGTTACACGTATGTGTGCGACCTCCTCATCACCACTAGAGACTCAATCTGGTACCGACGCAACGGTCCTCTCCTGACTTTACCCCTCGAGCACGAAAATAAGTTCAAGTTTGTTTTTATTCTACGATGCTTTATGTCTCAGCGGCCATGTCTCAATATCTGTCGCAGTTCTGTGGTCATGAACTCATAGCACAAATACAGGTCCCAGTGTAATATATCTTAAAATCTCTGCGAAGCTCTATAAGTAAAGTTACTACAGTGCAAACACACCAAGTAATCAAAAGTCCAGTTTAGGAAATGTTCATAGTTTGAAACATGATTGAGACACAGTCCGAGCTACATTTACTAACATTGGTAGATGATCCAGATCCACGGCAACTATTATATTTGTACGTCCCATGAGAGCGGCTGTGCGGCCGAATTTCTGCTCGTGTCTTTAATGTCCTTTAGCTTCAAATCATCAATTCATCAATCAAAAACTGGCCTTATCCGCGATCCTGTTCGTTAAGTCTCACCCAAACTCCACGAAATCATCCCCTTTACCGTTTTGTGGCGGACCATCACCAACTACCCCGATAAAGTATCGAGAATAGCAGCTGTCTAGATAGCACTCTATACGAAGATCGTGGCAGATGATACCACCGCAGAGAACTTCAAAATATTCTTCAAAAACGCCATAGACGGTACAGATGCGCGGGAACTCACATTGAACGGCGCGCCTAAACCCGCCACCCTTCCGCTTGAGACTTGAAGGGCAGTGAAGAGAAAGGTGCGCGAAAAATACACAGATCTCTCCGGAGACACTGATACGGAAAACACGATCGAAGCCGGTCTTAATTTAGTTATGAACTGGAATACCAATACTAACTGGGGTTTAAAGGCAGAGCGGTATGCATGTGTAGCTCTTCTTTCGTGCTCTTCTTCACTAATGATTCTAGGATAATCTAATGGTGGTGGTATGAGTATCCACGACATGATGAATTGAATTATGACGCGAGACACTTCCGGCAGGGGTGGGGTATGGTTCAACAACTAATAACGCATTAACATCAAAAATGGGGAAGGAGCATATGGGTAATATTACCAAACAAAGCATGCATATAGATACGATTCTCTATATAGAATAAAGACTTCAGCGGTCTTGACTTTTTTAATGTTGTCAAGTCCGCTCGCAATCAAGGAAAGCACCATACGGTCCATACCCCACCCGTGAAGGCGTCTGGGCAGTATGTTCTCATATTATAATATTATGGCGAAGAAATATAGTAAGGCGTAGTACTAAATCTGGAACCTAGACCTAGATACAACTAGCGTCATAGCCCACCGAAGCCAACCGCCCATTAATCATACACAAATTAAACAAGACCATCGCTCCCGGCCGCAGTGAGCCAGCTATGGAAGATCCAACCTTGTGGATGGGGCGCACTATCAGTTCGTGGATGGCTAGATAGGGTGATGTTTATTGTTGGCCCAGATAGATGTCGAGTGATAATCCATGACTATGGCAAATGTGGAACATATCAGCTCGGTCGGAGTTTCTCGATCCTCCCATCGGTGGGATAAGAGGGCTATTTCCGAATTATACAACTTCCCTTGAATTCCCTAGTTCACTGGCATGCCACTGCATGCTTTCTGGTAGAAGCGTGACCGGTAAATACATCAGTAAAGTTTTTTTTTTTTTTTTTTTGGTTTAACTCATTGATTGTATTACATCAGTAAAGTCGTTGGTAAGGTCATTTTTAATAATTAAAAAAACGTCAGTAAAGTCGTTCGATTTCCCTTAAAACGACCTTCTCTCCGCCAAAATATTGACATTTCCCAGCGGAAATTAAAACCCCAGAAACGATTTTCCCGCCGACTTTACTGAATATTCTATGTACACACTCCCACGTCCTCTAGAGTACATATATAGCTATAAATTTAGGCTGTATTTAGCTTTACCCATAATCAAACGAGATGGGACCTACAAGACTGGCTATATCGAATTTCTTGTATTCTCCCCCCCTATCCGTCATTGATTCTGTTATATTCATGTAGCCTGCCTTATCACGGATCTCCAATATTTGTTTTATTCAAGCGCCTCATTACAAGAAGCTTAGGGTTAACTCGAGCCAGTCCCCGAAAATACCCATTAAATATCTCCCATTGGGCTTATGAACTTTATATGAGAATTCCAACCCCGGCCTATTCTACATGTAGCTTATATTGACATGATGGTGTTTTATCTGTAGGTATCATTTGGATAGTTTGTTCATTCAACCTTCTCTATACGGGGTCTTATTCCCTTGCCACGAAGATGATTTATTTCTAGTAATTTGGACTTGAATTTGGGCTGGATATCTTTTTTTTGCTTTGATGGGAGGTGGGTGGCGGGGGTAGATTATATATAGCTGGTGATAGGTTTTGGTATTCATGGCTGAAATAACTAATAGGATATGGGCACCGAGCTACATGTATATATATAGCCATTTGGAACTAGCTGTTATTTTACATCAGGGTCCCTACGCAACTTAGCTCATTCGAGAGCGTTACATGTATCCATCTAGACGATCCCCCAGAACCTGTTTCGTCGGCTGCTCGATGTCAGAGGGGAATGTACTCATTTTGGTTCTCGTTTTTTTTTTGAGGGTAGGTAGTATATCTAGACGCATCATCTACTCGAGCTCGAGCTCTGTTTGAAAGCTTAAGGAGCAATGAATCAATTGTTACATTGGACTATCCCATCAACCGTAGAAACCGAGTTGAGGGCCCAATTGGGTCCCACTTGAGATAAAGTGATCTTTCTTAAATTCGCAGCAGCACCAGCTCCAAGAATACTATATTAGGAGCTTTTATCAGGATCGCTTAAAAAAACTTTCTTTATTATTTACTATTACTGAATAGGGCTGAATTATATCGTTTTTGTCTTTTATCGAGGTTGGAGTTGCAAAGTACCCAATTTGGACCTCAGGCCATTACAGTTCATGGGATAGTAGAGATAATTATAATATTCCCGAATTGAAATTTGTGAACTTCTCATATGCGGAACCCTTTGTCAGTCTGCAGTAAAGTAGAGTGGCCGACGAGGTCAGTCGGCTCGAGCAGCCACGAGTAGCCACCCTCACGAGTCGAGTTGACTCGAGCTTTATACGTACCAGAGATGCCGACAATGCTTAGGCCCGTTTGGCAGCCGCTGCAACAGAATTATCCAAAGGGTCACTTGTGGAGAGGAATATAAGTCGCTCTCCAGAAAGTTGGTTACTTGCCACTTGGTAAGTTGACAGGGTGTGGTTGGGTGGGAGGTGATATCATTGCGATGGAAACAAAAAGCAAGGTCAGAGCTGCTTTATTTATTTCGGTCAATTTGTTGACTTTGGGTGACAAATCTACTGGACAAAATGTGTTGCCAAACATTAAAAAGTCCAGAATACATACCCGAATAAGTCGCTCCCCGTTGCCAAACGGGCCTACATACATGTGGTTCACAAAATCTGGAATTACCTAACACTAACCCTATAGGCATATGTAGAATGACCGGCTACTAAAAAGATAAAGCTATTGTCGGGCCACCCGAGTTCTCACAAGTCGAGTCAAGTTATATTAGTTATATTATTTCCCTTACTCATCGACCACATCACTAAACACAAGTAAAGACCAGTGTATAATTAACTCTAAATATATATAATAGGGAATGAAGGGAAATAATTATAATAGAGAACCATCATTATTACTTCACTTACACCTCGGGTCTTTAAACTACGCGCATTTATCTATCTTCGCAGTATAATAACGATGCATAACACGCCACGGCCATGCAACAGGATGATATACAGCAGTGTCGGTTAATGGTAATTCATTTCTTCCGAAATTAATACCACGCAGTAACTCAGCGAGCGGCCTGGTCCGTTGAGAGGTACAGATGGGTCGAGACTGCCCCCCTCCTGGAGAAGAAAAGAAGGGTACTGGTATTATATTAACAACAACAAATCATAGAATTCTTGGGCGCATGTATCATATTAGCTGACACATTATGATACACACGAAGATCGATATCTGCTCGACCCACAATATTAATCAGGCCAGTTCGGTATCGAGTGATCTTCCATGACTCCAATTTCTTACCTCGCCGCGTGTCGTAGGGAAACTACCGTACATGTAGTAACTTCTGCACCTACATGTACTTGAACACTAACATCGAAAAATTCTCTCTGGCCCCGGGTGGAAAAGAAAACAGAGTGGAGGTTTATGACATGAACTTACTGTTCAGCTCACCTTGTGACCGCCGCCAACGACAAAAAGACCTTAACGCTTCGGCCGAGCTCAACGATTCGGCCGGGGAGTCTGCACTTGTTTGTACCGCGTGACAAAGGATTATATCGCCATTTGTGTTACTCTACTGCCATGACGAATCCTGACCGTGAGGCGGGTGTCCGGTTTCAAATATCAAACAATGGCTACTCTACATAGGATGAATGCAGTTCTACACGCGGCCTTGAGAAGCAGCACCTTAACTTAGATCTCGAAACGCGCGTAAGTGCCTGCCCTATCCACGAATCTGGAGTACACAGCACGAAAACAGCCACCCAAGAACCCAAGAAGCCCAAGAATAAAGAAGCCCAAGAAGAAAGAAGCCCAAGAAAGAAGCCCAAAGAAGCCCAGGAAGAAAGAACAACAACAGTCACCCCAAGAAAGACCTTCCCAAGCGCTCATCCACAACCAACCCACACGCGCAGCACCCCACAAAAACTAACCTACGATAGCACGGGTGTCCAAACGCGACCCAGAACCAGAGAACACTTATCGTGACACATGTCAAGGGGGTTGACGCACCGTGCCAATCCGGCTAGTCTTGTTCTCCAGGTGTGCGGAGGAGGGTCCGAAGCTAAGGGTGTGTGTGTGTGTGTGTGTATTTATTTTTGGATATTCAGCCGCGGTTGTTGCCACAACTTGCCAGTTGGTGTGCCAGTCATGCACGATGGATGGTGAGGGTTCAGGGTCGATTGATCCGGGCCGTTGCTGCAGGAGGGCCTTGGAAGGGGCAAAGTGCTGATCGCGGAATAACTTCTTCACTTCACTATTGACAGAAGGAGAAAAATAAAAAGTAGAGGTAATTAGGGCATTGTATTTCTAAGAAGTATTACACCCGGCATCAAGACCATTAAACCCATCCACATCCTATTTTCCCCATTACAGTACGCAGGCCAAAGTAGCTGTAAAAAAACCGATCCCAGAAAAAAAAGTAGCAAAAAAAGAATTATAAAAGAAGAAAAACCCCCTTTAAAATTGAACACGAAGGAATTTTTATTTCACAAAAAAAGACGCCAGCAGTGACAAACGGACCCACGAATCTCCTCCCCAGCTTTTCTCGTCAGATTGGTGTTGGGTTGATTTACAAGACCTATGGTAATGATAATGATAAGCTTTTGTTCCTTCTTGGTTGCTAAGACGATAGAGGGAAAAGAGAGCTTCTTACCAAGACAAGACCAGCGGCGACGACGGCTCCCAACATACCGCCGGAGACGGCGTTGTTGAAGGCAGAGCCAGTCTCTGGGTTAGCGGTGGGGGTGGCAGAGGTTGTAGCGTTGGTAGAGCTGTATTGATGTTAGAAAATCCGATGCTCTCTCTCTCTCTCTCTCTCTCTCTCGATGTTTCCTCTAGGTGAAAAACTTACTTTGAACCACCAGTGATGGTAGCGTTCTGGGCAGCAGCAGAGGCCACGAGAGCGGCAAGGGCAACGGCGACGATGTTGAACTGCATTTTGATTTTTGTGTTTGGGTTTTTGGGTTGGGTTTTTAGGGTGGTAGTGTTGAGGTGAAGGTGAGAGTGGTAGTGGTGAGTTGGGGTAGTAACGAAAGTGGGTGATGAACGATTGTGGTGGTTCGAGGTAGTAAAGCGAATGTAGGATGGTGAAGGAAGAGACAGAGAATGTGGAAAAAGGGCCAGTATTTATGATACAGAGTTTATCGCTCCCCATCCATGCACACTCTACCAACCTTGCCTTACAGGCAGGATCTATCTGGAAACACCTCGAGCAGCCAAACACACACACGCGGCAGCACCGGGAAAGTGGAGTGCCCTCCCTTCCCGATGGAGAGGGATGGGGAACCCCCACTGAATTGAAGGTTGACAATTGCCTGTAGCTGTGGCTGCAGGGAAGTCCCGGCCAGGATGGGATCATGGAAACTCGTTGGTTGGTTGCCACACACACTCCCAAACATGCGCATGCAACTGCAACCTGAAATTCAAGCGAAGGGTGGCATCTCATCTCTCAGGTTCTTTCTTGTCCTGTCGCTTACAGGTAGGCAGATTGTAGGCTGTAGGCTGTAGGTTCTGTATCCTACTGGCCATGGGGTAAAATGTAAAATGCTTACTTTCTTAATATGGGATTACTCGGAGCTTGATCTGGACCTCGCTGCATACTATCACATCCAGCTCTACTCTAAAGAACGAAATTCAAATCTCTACTGTTCAGTGTTACCTACCGCTAAGGTAACCCGGTTTAGGAGCCGAAAAGCACTCTACATACTCTAAAGTAGAGTATGGTACTTAAAATAGAATATATAGATATTCTACTCTATCGAGAAAAGGCGGGTGGTGGTGGAGCCGGCAACGCCGCAGATCGAGAGGCAGTAAAGAAAAGACACCCACCACAACTTTCCTTTGTTAGAAGCAAGCTGCGGAGGTCTTGAAGGTTGTGCTTGTGGCTGCTCCTTCTACTACGGCAGGAAGGCTCCGCTGGCTGAATCACATCGAAACCAGCCAGCTGGAACCTGAAAGAACGCAACAAGCAAAAAAAGTAAATCCATATTCTCGAAGCAGAAGACCAATATTCAAAGTGGAAGGCTGGGCGCCCCAGGCTAAAAACGCCCTGATTGGCTAAACACCTTGATCGGTGCTAGTCGCTTCCGTCTTATCAATATCGCGGCAGGTCCGCATCGCTGTGGTGAGATGCGAGGTGGAAAAACAACTGGTTGGAGGGAAACCCTTCGTTTCCCCCTTGAGCGTTTTTTTTTAAATAATTTGCATGCAAATGCATGTGGAGGGTAGGGACGCCCCCCCCCCGCCCCCCCTTTTGAGAATGCAGGGAGAGACTGGCTGGACTTGTTTGCAATAATTGCTGTTGCCCTTTTAGTCTTTGGCGGCGGCGCTGGTTCGTGCAATTTGGAGGAGGGTTGATATCATCACCGCATGAATGATGAATAGATCGAATCTCACATCCAGTAAGCCCGGCTGGCTATCGCGAGATATAAAATATTATTACTATGAGCGAAGCGAGCGCGTACGGTAATACGGCATTCTTCCTCTTTCCCTCTCTCCGAGCTGGCCGGACAGGCCGTTGTTTATCGTGTGCTAAGCTACAATCTAGACTTTGGGGAAAAAACAAGCTCGTACTGAATTTTTTTGTTTACCCTTTCCATGTAGGCACGTAGTCTATGGCCGATGGAGCAATTAATTGATGTAGAGCGCCCCGCTGGCTGGGCCCAATTTCGCTTACGACGCAAGCCCGTTCACGAGTGTTTTGTGACGGCGGCATGCGTGTTGATCTCTGCGGGAGAGTTGGGACCCTCCGACCACTGAAAAACCCGCATGCACAATGATAGGGACTTTAGTGAGATTTCATACTTATTCTTCTTGGACCGGTATGGATGTTACAGGAGACACTCATGGATCTACGACTTTCCAGACAGGAACCTTCGAAATGCATTGTGTGCCAAGGCTGGGACGAGACAAATAAGGCTGAGGAAATGAAAATCGGTCCTGTATACATTTTAAGGGGCTCTTGTTTGCCAAGAATGCGGAATTTATTATTTTTAAAACGCTGCTCCTGTTGATCATGACAGTCATGACGGTGGAAGATCTTCATGGGCGGCCGTGTCCGGCTCAACAACCATATTCTGGGTAACTGGCAGACAACCGTCGATATGAAATAATGATGGCTAGACGATCGCGGAGAGAAGGGAGGTAAGGGAGGTGAGGGAGGTGAGGGAAGGAAGGATGCTGGTTGGCCGGTCAATAGGCCGGGTACGAAGCTCGGTGGAATTAAAGGGGAGAGATATGTATATGATTTTAGAGTATCTATGTAAGTAGAGGGGGGGAAAACATAATTTACCTACCTCTGCTCTCTCCTCCGAATGACAGCGAATATAGCTTACGCGTTTCTTGACTAGAGGGACAGTTATGTTATGTTCTGCGAGCTCTGCCTGCCATACCTATATATTGATGACTAATGTGCGGCTGCCTGCACGTATCTGACATGAGCGGGCATAGAGCACATGGGCAGAGCGGGCACAAGACTACATGTGTTTTAGACTCTTCTATTCTACTCCATACATGCATGTAGTCATCATCGTCATTCGTCCTCGAGTAGTCGATCGTCTCTACTAGTAAACAATATGCTCGAGTGGATAAAGTACAACAAATTGCTAACAGCGTAGATTGGAATTTACTACGTATGCGTTCGTCCGGAATCTCGCTCTATTCTAGGTACGGGAAATAGCTCTTGAAGGAGCTTAGAGCATACGATCTGTTGCGTGTCCCCATGATACCTAGGGATCATGTATATAATTATGTGACAGTTCATATCAGAAAGGATTTACTCGTGAGTAAACAATCCACTTACTCTACGACTTCGTCTACATAGATAGCAATTAGCTGAGTTGGGGATGAACCCGCAATCTTGAACCGGGATCGCCAAATGCTTTACGATTGGTCGGTTCACGACTCCCCACACGAGTGAGGGATCGTGATCTCGACTTCCTTCACTTCTTCACTTGCACTTGCACTTGCAAGGCTAGATTTTGACACATTCGCAGTTACCGTAAGTCTGCGCTATCGTTCTTTTTTTATTGTTTATATTTACAACTGGCTAGAGTAGGTAGCCTACATGATGATACAGTACATGTAGCTAACAGTATCATCTACTCTATGTTCCGGCTTTTACCGCCAACTCATCAATCAAGCCACAAAAGAAAAAACGCAGCAGCAGTGTGCCTTTACCTTGAAGGCTGCCCGGGTCATGAATGGATGGAACTTTTACACGAGCGAATTGATATAATTCTCGATGTTTGTGTATCCATTCCCAAACTTGTACCCAGCAGCATCATTGACTGCCGGGTTCAGGCCATTCGCGGATTCCCACGCATCAGGCATGCCGTCCTAAAAATACACATAACCACAATCAGTACGTCGTCACTATCAACAATGCTTATCCGCCCAATAGTCAAACCTCGCAACTAGGAAGATTTACTCACCCCATCAGTATCCGCCGGCGCCGTCCCAGCTGCAACAGTCCCAGCCCCCGAAAACGGCGAGGTGTTCTCATTCGTCAGGATCTGACCCAACGTGCCCAAGCTCTTGAGCTCTGTGATGTACCGCTCGTCCACGCTATCGCGCACCTTACTCGCTCCCGCGCCCGCAACAATCGCATTGAAGAGGTCGGCAGTGGGCGTCAGCACGGTGGCGACGGTGGGGTAGTTGTATCTGCTGGTCACAAATTCGACGGTTGTGTACTCGCTCTCGGGGATGAGTGTCGGGTTGAGGACGCCGTCGGTGTTGAGGTCCTGGTAGTTGTTGGCCGCATAGACGTGGAAATTGAGGTTTCCGCGGGTGAATGGAGCAATGGTCGTCGATGGCCCGGAGATGAAGAGGTTGTTGATAATGTTTGCGTCTGTGGGGGTTAGTATGGGGGTGTATGTACAGGCCGGCTGGATGGTATGGGCGGGGACTTACAGGATGCGCCGTCAGAGTCACCAAGGATATAGCCACCGCCACCTCCCCAATTGTAGACGACATTGTTGATGAACTTTAAACACCATTCATCAGCTCGGCTGGCCCTTCCTTCAAGCATGGAGAGGGAATCTTACCTCATTCACGCCTTTCACCTTCGGGTTCCGGGTGTGGTTATCCACATACAACGTCCTGATGATACTCACCCCACCATCCGTCTGTATCAACCCACCGCACGAATGGGTCTGCAGCCCCATGGCGATCATCGAATTCTGGATCGTGATATTGATTGCCTCGTTCCCGCTAATACTGAAATTCTCATCGCGGCCCCAGCTCACCGACACATGGTCAAAGATCATATCATGCCCCTCCGCAATCCCCAGCGCATCCTTCCCGCTGGTGCCCCCGCTCCCCATGCGGAACCTTATGTATCGCACAATCACGTGGTCCGCATTCGAGAAGCTCACGCCATCTCCGTAGACGGTAATACCGCCGCCGGGCGCTGTTTGCCCGGCGATTGTCTGCCGACTGAGAAATACGAGGCGGCTGCTGATGTTGATCACACCGCCGACGGCGAAGACGATGGTGCGGTTGGAGCCACTGATGGCGTCACGGAGGGAGCCTGTGCCGCTGTCGTTGAGGTTGGTGACGACGTATACGGGGCCGCCGCGGCCGCCGGTGGAGAGCGCACCGAAGCCTTCGGCGCCGGGGAAGGCAACGAGGGAGAGTGCTGTGGGGAGGAGCGCGGCGAGCGCGAGGAGGACGGCGGGGAACTTCATGATATGATAGGTTCCGTAGGTGGATTTACTAACTAATCTACTATCTGAGGTATCTGTGGGGAAGTTGGCACACTAACGGGTTTTATAATAAACTTCAAAACCCATTATAGGGGATATACCTCAGAGCTTCTCCAATCATTGAGTCGCTGGTTGTGAAAGAGAAGGAGAGATTGCATTCCATTGCCCCATGGAGGGAGATCATGAGTGGGTTCCATGTACAAACGGTTCTAACGCCCCGCTACTCCGACTCAGCAACGGCTTCTTTACAAAATCTGGGGGCAGTAGGGGAGTGTTTCGAAGCTTGATCGACAATGTCGGGTTGATGGATACCGAAAATCACTGACACGATCCGATTGCAGAAGGATCAGATGTGTTTGTACTTGCTTTCACTACATGAAGTCAATGATCATCACGCGCGTATGTGGGAGGTCGGAGACAAATAGTGGGTTGATTATTACTGAGCTCGGCGTTTGTCAGCTAGGTATCTAGTTAGCTAGTTTGTAGCTCCAGCAGTTAGCTGTGCGGGATATAGCAGTAATTGAATTGGGATACTGTATCCTTCATTGCATTGATTAGGCCAGAGAAATTCAGAGTGCTATGATATCGTATTAGAAATCCCTCCTCCTCCTCCTACTAGCCATTCCTCATCTTACCAAATAAACACCGAGAACACAACCGGCCAGAGCGGGCAGGAACTGAAGCTTTCCCCCATCCCCCCATCCCTTTCAACACGACTCCCACCTGAACCATCTAACTGCATTTCTGGGCCGACATCTCAATTCAACTCCAGCACTACAAGGCAGGCAGCAAAACCCCCAAACCATAAACTCCGAATTCGTAGAACAACTATGCAGGCACTCTACCTGCCACGGTCCGTCATGCCTAAACCCTGGCCGTGCCGGGGCCCTCGGAACTCCTGCGTGAGAGAAATAGGCAGGAGCTTCTGTACAGGGTTAGGGTTGTGTTAAGTTGGGTTGGGATGTCGGGGGGAAGAAGGGAGGGTAAATGGAATGGGGAGATGGAGTGAGCAGGGTTTTTTGATTTATGGATAGGAGGTGATATAACCCAGTGGGTGAAGTGGATGCGGTTGGGGTGGTGGGAGTGGTGGGGACCCATGTGGGTGGGTTTCTGCTCGTGAAGAGAGTTTTCCCAGCACCCGGCGCCCAAATGGGACATGTAGAGAAAAATGCGGAGGAGTGTGACTAAGTGGAGATGGCGGGCTCAATTGCGGGCTCGGTTGGGGTATTCCATTAGGTCCATCATGGATCGAACCCTCCAGGTGAAGCTTAGAGAGGATAGTACGCCGCCATAGACTACGGTCTGCATGCGAGTATGAGTTAAACAAAAAAAAAAAAAAAAAGAGTGGTGGGGACCCTAACCCTGGTGTGGTGGGTGGGTGCGAGTGATGGGTTGTGATGGGTTGTAGTGTGTGGTTGTGGTTGTGGTTGTTGGCGGTTCAGCATATCACGGATCTTAGTGAGCATGAGAGGCGAGAGGTTCTTGAAGACATGGCAGTGATATTTCAATTCATATACTTGTACTTGTATTGCGTTGCGCGGCGCGTGCATAAACTTAACAATTTCTGTGCATTTCTGTTTCCATTCCCATCTCGGGCTTCCTCCATAAACACAACCACGGATTCCATTATCGTCTCACATTAAGTTTCTTTCCCTTCCCCGGCAGGGACCACACCTCCCCCGAGTCTGTGCTTATGCACTAGACAGACTAAAAGCAAAGAAAGAGGGGGGGGCGTTCAATGCCCACTCCGACACTCCTCCATAAGTAAAATTAAAAAAGAGCGGGACGGGGGTCGGGGGGAGAAGTAAGGAAGGAAGAAGAGAAAAGAAGAAAAATAGAAGAAATAGGTAGAAATAGAAAAAACAACACCAACAATCCAAGAATAATACACACATAAAAGTTATTGACTAGACTAGCTACCACAAGAATGTATAAAAATGTATCCCGACTCTGATAGGATTTTCAAGTGTCCGTAGTCCGTGACTTTACCGGCCTCCGATCGTGTCCCGTCAACCACATATCCTACCCTCCCCTAACCCGACAGCTAAAAAAGACATCCTGACAAGAAAGAAAAAATAATACTTGATACAAAAAAAGGACAGAAAAACAAACCCCGATACAATGTTCATAACCCTAATTAATCCATGTTCTCCCGACCTCTTGATCGAAAAAAAAAAAAAAAAACCATGTAGAAGCAGAAAAGAGATAAAAAGATAAACATCTCAGACACTCAATAAAGAGAAAAAAAAGTTTCAAATAAATCATCCATCAACTACTCCATAGGTCCCAAAGTCCATTCATTCTTTTCCGCAGGCTCAATGCAAGTCATTCTACCGGTCCAACTGCGGCGCTCTATGCAGCCTCGCCCCCGTCGAAACTCTCTTCTGCAGCCTCTCCTTCTCCTTCTGCTGGCGCTCGCGCATGCTCGATGTCCCGCTGCCCATGCTCAGGCTCGTATTACTCTCGTACCTCTCCGTGTTCAGTCGCGACACATCGCTGTTGCTCTGGGTCACAGGGGTCCGCTTGGCGGTTTTCACGGAAAGGTAGTTCTTGGCTGCCATGCTTAGGCCGCCCGCTGGCAGGGGGAAGGGGATCTCGCCACCGTTCTGCAAGAGCAGCTCGGCGACAGGGAATGTTACCGGGCCGAGAGGGGGACTGGAGGGGCCTGGCGATAGCTCATTGCTCGAGGTAGACTGCGGGTCGGCTGCAAAGAGGGCGAGGAATATCGCATGGATTGATGTGGCAGGGTCAACAGTATTTGGACTCCCATGAAGAGCAAGTGCATAGAGACAGCCAGTGATATCGTTTTTCTTGACAGCATCAAGAACGGATTCATCCGGCGACGCAAATTGCGAGAGTGTTGGCGAAAGAGGCTGGACCCACGCACGATCAACGTATTTCGAGGTGATAAACTTCAGGCGTGTCTCTCTGGACGATCTAGGGTCCGGTCGCTGGTTTGGATCTAGCTTGGCCTCCCAGATGGAGTTTGAGACCTTGTTTCCGATTTGACAGAGAAGCTCAATCAGGTCCGGAGTAAACGATGTGACGTCGAGTGTGAGTGAGCGAACTTTCGAGATGTGGGTTCCGAGGGAGCGATGAAGACCACTGCATTCTATACACACACAGAAAAAGGTAAGATAAGACGAATGCACCTGCGCTACACACTCGGGGAACACATACCTATGCACAAGACTATGCCCAAATTGATGGAAACCCACTCCGTCTTTACCTGACTACCACAGTCCGCACAGCTGCTGTTGCACGGGTCTGCCTCCCGTACCATCTGCAACAGCTTCTCCGGGTCCTCTCCAAAATTACTACTATTACGCCTCGGGTTAATCGGCCTTGCACCAACGGTGGTGCGTCTATAAACACTATTATTCGCAGAATTAGAGTACGACATCGGGTTGGTGCCGTGCACCGAGTGGTGGTAATGCGGCGCCTTCCCGGTAAGTGCAGTTTGAATATTCTTGAGCTTATCAGGGCCGTCATTACTTTCGACATGGGAGGTGTCGAAATTCCGTACAGACCCGCTACCCTCAATCGTACTCTTTACTGCATTATTAACAGCTCCTATCCAGGTGTTCATATCATCCTCTGAAGTTGCCTGGTAGACACGTTTATACTGGGGTGTGACGACTTCGAAGCAAAAGCGTCTATCAGAATTTCGTGCTTCGCGTACCGATGCCATCTTGAGATTTATGGGGTCGTTGTGAAGATCCAACTTCTGTTTCCAGTTTGAATATTCATATAGCTGTCCTCCAGCCAGAACCACCCAATATCTTGGGTTATGGTCAGTTATTGCCGGCAATAGGTTGGGTTGGTATACATACTTATGCCATGCTTGCTTGTTTAGGCCTTTCGGGTCCGCATGACTACCGGGCCTACTGAGGGCCCAGAGTAGACCCTCCTTACGGCGCTCAGATTCACCGTTGGTAACTCCGAGACCAGTATACTCCTTCTCCTGCAAATCTCGTATACCTTTGAACTTGCTGCTCTGGTTCGGAGAGCTCAGTAGCGAAGACGTGGAGTTTGCTGTAAGTCCATGCCCATGGCCCGGTTGTGGTGGCGACATACTACCCTCTGGCCCTGTCTCGCTACCGGAGGACACCGCCCTGACACTGCTGGTACCTACACCCAATTTCTCAAATCCCTTGTTGTGGCCAAGTATATCACCCGGAGTTGATCCGTAGTAGAGCGAGTTAGAGGTAGTCATCACCGGGGGTGGAATAAACGGGGGAACACTGTCAGGCTCAGTATAATTCTTATCACTCTTCTCCAAAACCCGTCTCCGCTCCTCGCGTTCCGTCCTCTGAACCTGAAACTCCTTCTCCGACTCCTTTACCTCGAAGCTCAACGCTTCCAGCTGCGGCATGAGCTCCTGCACTCTCTTGGCGGTGGCTAGATAGCTATTTGCCTGCGCATCCGCAAATTTAGTAAGCTGAGAAAGGACCTCCTGCTCCTTCCTCCCGCCATGCAGATCCTGCATGAACGTGCAATAGTCGAATCTCTTCAACTCGAAGTTCTTGCGTTTACTCTGGTACTTTGTCTCGCTGTCGAGCTTCTTCTTCTCCTTTGCCGAGTCGTTTCTGATACCCAAGTACCTGCTGACATAACTGTAATAATCCCTACTCTCCTCCTCAAAGTCCTTCTTCTTGGCTTCTGCCTGCTTGATATCGATGTTATACAGCCTTGTTAGGGGGTCGATAATTAATTTCTGAAGACTTGTTTCATTCTGGCGCTCAAATAGCAAAATCTCCCGATACGTGCGCTCGAAGTAATGGTCCAACGCCGGTTGAATACCGGATGCATTCCCAGAGCTAGCTGCGTCCCGCAAAGCGTCCATGAACCCGCTGACAGCATCGTTGCAGAACGTCTGTGCCTGACGGGCCTGCTCTGCCCTCTTCAATACCTTCTTCATCTTCGTCCGAAGCGTCCCTGTTTTTTGCTCGAGACTCTTGATCGTAGCCCTAAACAGCGGTCCATCTTCCGCCATCGCACTGTCTACCGGTCGCGGGCAATTATCCACCTTGACCGAAGGCGCAGACATAAGTGAGCCTAGTGTTGAGCCATCGAATGTATCTATTAGTGGCGATGGCGGTTCATCCGGGGAGTTCTCGTTAGCCCTGAACTCTGGAGAATTGCCAGAGATAGTTCGCAACCTCGGCGGGAAACCGACGGTGAATTCCGAACCAGGTAGCGGCGAAGGGGGACAGAGCTTTGGTGCGTCTAGAATTCGGAAAAAAAAATTAGTATCCACGTTTGAATCGACTGTTCACAGGAGGGGCGATATGTGCTTACTCTGGACCCAAAATGAAAACTGGGCCAAAGTCGACAGCTTGTGTGCTCGTTGGTCGTATTCCAGGAACTGAGCCCTTCAATTAGCTTCTTCGGCAGTGCACTTATTGTGGGAAAGACAACTGATCCATACACTACAAGTGTTCCTCCACCCAACTCCTCTCCTCTCCTCGGCGCCTTGTGGGGGTCTCCACCTCCACTTCCACTCGAATTCTATTGAGTTAGAACCTTCGGTGCAGAAATCGCCTATCAGGTTGACATTAGGGTTCTTGTGTAGATTCGGGTCCGCGTGGAACTCCCGGGTAACAAGGTTCTCGAGATCTCGGCCATTAGATGCGATAGCAAAAGTCAGTCCACTGATGTTGGTGTCGGCAACTGTTCCCTTAGCGGGATCCCCTCGCTGCCTTATGTTAAACTTGAAATTAAAGAAAAGGTCGTCTTCATTTGAGAGCTTTAATAATAATGCAGTTTGAGATTGTGGGTCCGGGTCCTAAACTCTCTCTACATGTCAGAAACACACACCACACGAGACTGCCTGCGAGAGTAGCTCAAGGGAGGTTCATATTTCGGACCTGTACGAACTCCACCAACGACTCATCGCCCAGATCCTTCTTTGCGGTAATTTTCGTGGACGGGAACGAGTTTGGCCCAATCTTCAAAATAATCCTCTGGCGCGCATTTGTAATCACCAGAGATGCAATTGACACTGTGAGACCCCAACAAGAGCAAGCAAAAAAACGCAGCGGCAACAACGGTCAGCGGTGTGTTGCGCAGATCTAGAGGAAGTGTTCGCATGCGGTGTGTCTGAAAAAGAAAGAGACAAAAAAAAGCGACAAACCGCAAGAGATGAGATAAACCCGGGGTGCATACGTCTAAATTGATCACTTAAATACAAAGTTGGCCCATCCTCGAGCTTCCCACTCACGTTGCCCATGATGGCGGCGACGGCCGAGACGTGCCTACTAAGAGACTTTCCACCTGTATATGAGAAATGGGGCTTCTTTGGCGCTTCGTGTAGTCAGGTATGAGGAGAAGAAGGGTAGTTAGTTTGGTCTATTGGGCGGGTGCTATATCGTAGCCGGCCGGTGAATATGGCGGGGGGGCTTATGATCTCTGTCTGTTTTGGCCTGTTTGTCTTTTGTTCCTAGAACAAGAACATCCGAATACAAGTAAGTGGTTGATAGAAGGGGAACCAGTAACAGGATTAGTAGAAAGGGCCCAGCTGTAGACGGGCTACTGGACAATAAGGGGATGAGGAGGCCTGATATGTAGTTTTTTAGTTGAAGTGATGGGGGAGGAGGAGGTTTGTGTGAAATGGGGGTGAGTGGACCCGCAGCTGCGGTGATGTCGGTGGGACGGAGGAGGTCCTTTGAGGGTTGGGATTTAGGGCCGGTGGGTCACCTGCTTTCTGCCTCCTTTGGTATCCTATCGATGTGATGGATGTGACGGGGGGAGAGAAGATGGAGGGGTTCCTGTCTCGGCAAACTACATACATACAGGTCGATGAGGGTCCACTCTATTACTGTACCATATGTGTGGTAATATATATTCTGCTGTAGGTACCTTTTTTCTGTCTCGATCAATCAAATTGTCCAGTCGATGATGTCCGGTTGAGCTCGGATCACATCATGTAGGTAGAGAACGATACAACTGTGACATCCACCATCTGTAATCATGAGGTCCCGTTGGGTGGGTGTGGTCATGGCACGCGCTACAAATCCAGCAGTACTTGGTGTCCTCAACTATTCCAGCCTCCTTCTCCACCACTCACGAGCTTGGGCCACCTGCCTGTGCCTGTCGACAACGACCCCCCCTCGCACCTCCACC
The DNA here is from genome assembly GCA_024713705.1 of Morchella sp. 2018-W38C. Lineage (NCBI taxonomy): Eukaryota > Fungi > Ascomycota > Pezizomycetes > Pezizales > Morchellaceae > Morchella > Morchella sp. 2018-W38C. The sequence goes on along the minus strand of JAMJEX010000025.1, from coordinate 671,926 downwards.
CCCAGGTGCTTCTATTCAAAGTTCATACCCTATCCTCTTTTCAGGCCCCAGCCGCGCTTCTGCCCGCTTGTCAAGATCCCTTCTAAAAATCAAATCGAGAATTAAATTCTCCAATGGGCTGACTAGGCGCCATCGTGGGCATCGCTCCTGATGCTCATGGCGCCAAACCGTTCTTACTTTCGCAACATACACTTTTACAATGCCCACGCCCAATGATGCCCTAGGTGGACTCATCCAGAATAGCTCGGTTACAGAAGCAAATTTCATCCAGATGCTGGGGATCATTCTTGTTACAGAGAGTCCTATACGTGTTCAACGTAGAGCTTTAGGCGATGTTGTAATATCAATAAGTGACAGTCATCCGCAACCTGGGATATATATACGATGTTTGTTGCGATAGTACGTATTTGTTTTTGCTCAACTTAAGAGGGAGGTCAAGTTCAATTGCTCACTTAGCAATAGGTAATATCAATGTAAACGATGGACCATGGGTGCAACACATAAATTCGTTCAATGCGTCGGGCAGGGAAAATCTGTTTCTGTTTCGTGAGGGAATACGTGATCGAGACATAAAATGTGTTATCACGGGTGCAGCGAACGCGATGGCTCCATATGAATGGTATTATTTTGTCTATATTTTCCACTGGGGGCTGTGGGTCGAGTGGGCTTTGGATTACGGATATGGACGATATCAACTCGTGTCAGAATGGGTTTCTGCTTAAAACGGACGTGCACCAGGCGTGTTAATGCTTTCGGTGAATCCTGACGTAAGTTTTTCCACATTTGTTTTCCAAATTTTATTTTCCACGTTTATTGTCCACATTTATTGATTTATGCTAACGATTAATAGGACAACTCAACGATTGTGGCGTTTGGTATAGATCCCTTCATCTATTTTCAAGACGCGGCAATTCGTGGCTCACCACACAAAATTCGCTGCCCAGCTGGAAGCAGCTGTCGGCGGTGCAAAATTAACCCCACTCGTCACGCAATAATCTTCAATCGAGTAGTGCTTTAAACAATCGCCGTTGGGTTTTGGTTGATCACAGTGCCGTCTCAAGGCTAAGAGGGTGCGAAGACCGGGAACAGACGAAGGGATATGCTAGGCATAGATGGACGAAGCCTGGACCCTGTATGCCGAAATCCGGTGGATCCTCGTAGATTGTCTGATAAGCCTTTGCGGTGGCACTTTTGGCAGTCTGTGCTTGCGAACATGAGAGGTGCTGGAGAGCCAGTATTTGAGCATGACTTTCCACCGGGGACGGATATGATGAAAGAGATACGAGAAGGGCCATCCATGTACGGAGGAAAGGTTTGAGATGGAGTTGGCAGCTAGATTGCATGGAGCTTTTAATCTTTAATGATAGATGCCCCCCCCAACCGGAACACCCCCTTCAATAGAACAATTAAACCTAAGAATGAAAATATCCTCGCTGTAACTGGCTCTTTTACCTCTTCCTCACCAAATATCAACTAATAAACACCTGTTCCAGTGAGGTAAGAGAAGTAGCATAAGTAAGCGATAGTGGAGCTGCTGGCTATTACTGACACTACTCGTCGTTTGGGATATAAATAATTAATTACAGGCCCCTTTCCCTGGCATCCCCCAGATTTTTTTCCGGGGAGGGAAAAGAAAAAAACCACACATCTAAATGCAAGTTCACTTGCGAATATCGTAGCTGAGAACCTTTACACCCAGTCTCAGGCCAGATCGGATTCAGATCTCTTCTACGTAGGTACATACATGTATAGCCGTGGGTAATAAGTCATCGGACGACCTAGCCACAATTTTTCCTGCAAACGCGTATTTTGGTAGCGTTCCGTCCGATGACTTATTACCTGCCGCTATACCTAGAGTATATCTCTCTCTGTTCTAGCTGCGCTGTTGCGAACCATTTTTCAACGGCCATGCTGATGACGTCTCGATCGAGTACCTACCTACATGTACCTACGCGTATCCGATAGCATTCACTGCTCGCCTACATGCGCCCTTAACGACAAAGCAGTTGGAGACCCGGCCTGAAAGAAAAGTAACTCCCATTGTGCATGATACCGCATCCCAATCCCCCCCCTATCCCCTATTCCCATTACCTCACTCCCTCTCGTCCCAGTGCGAGTGTTTGCCTCCATTGCCACGAACCTCGGTGAGAGATGTTTCGTGTGAGTGAGGGCGGCGTCCCTCCCCTGTCATTTCTCCCCCAGCTGCAACCGCCAGGAACAGTAGTAATGGTGGTAGTGGTGGTGCAACCCAAAACCCGGCATTGCCTGCTTGCCCTTTAAATCTCCCCTCCCCTTGTGTGTGCGGCTCGAATTTAAGCTGTTATTTTGAAACGGCCCTTTTTTTTCCTTCTTTCGCTGTGAGCGATCCTTAAAAAGTAAAATACCAAGAACCGGGACTGGCGGCAGGGACGCGTACGTATTGTACGTGGACACAGCGACTGGGACACGGTGACCGGGACACACACACACACAGCCTGGATGCCTTTTTTTTATATATATTACATGTGTTATTATGGACCTGATCAAAGACTGCGTCGTCCCGGGGGCGGCGGTGTTGTGGCAGTTCACGATATTTAGGTTTAGATTCTTGGGCGGAATTGCAATTATTGGAGCGAGTGATGGGTTGTGATTGCTTGCGGTGTTGGGATGACACACACATATACGTATGGGCTGGATGGGGCGGGATGAGTACGTACAGGTAAGCTACATGGAGCAAGCTGTATAGAGTATAGGACTGGGCTAATTGGTGAGCGCCTTTTAAACTACATGCATGCATGTAGAGGATCTGCTTGAATCTGCCTGGCCGTCCCTCGTGGAATGCCTGAATCCGTGGATCTACCTTAATCTTGGTACATATATACAATGTATGTACATGTAGTATACTCTAATCCAGAGGGTTAGGCTTCTGCGTAAGCACTAGCTAGGGCTTGTGTTCTGGTATTTCGCCATCCTACTATCATAACGTCTCGACTCGTCCATTCAAGGGCTGCGCTATAACATGTTGACTCAATGTGGTTCTCCTTCTCCTCCTCCCCTGGGCCAGTCAATGCCAATATATCACTCACAGCAAGTAGCAGTGCACGTCACCCAAGTCAGGCAGCCAGACGAGTACACACTGCAGTCAGAAACCAAAGGCAGCCAGGCAGACAGAAACCGCCGCAATCACTACATGTACGTATACTGTACAGCATCCGTACCAAAGCGGGAGACGTACGTATGTGGTCATTCACAAACCAAGGCCGCTGTCTAATTATAAGATTGAATATAGTACTGACACTCGAGTACTGTGCGATGATGCTGCCTCACTAGCCAGTGCAACCCTGGATCGATGTGGATGTCGATCGTGGATATATATATATTAGTCAGTTGGCCAATTGCAAAGCGGCCGAGCTTGAATGAGCCTATATAGCGATATCTCAGTGGTCCGGCGCATATACTGGACCATTGATATCTATATCTAGCTGTATTAACACTGGTTCAACTTCAACTGCTCAGCTATTTAGTAGAGTACATGTAGGCTAGGTATACAGTGAGCCAAGTGCCTGTCGAATTGGAGCCCCCCGGGAGGAATCCGTCTACATACATGTAATTCACGGGACCGATAGGAGTGTGTATATTGCAAAGAAGAAAAGAATAATCAAACCAGCCGTTTGCGCAGTAGCTAGGTCTGGTGGGAGCAGCTACATGTAGGCAGTGGTCCACGGGCGACCGGCCGGCCGTATATACGTTGGTATCGCTGTGCTGTGCACGTGGGTTGACAAAAGTTCTTGTGATATCGCGTACAAAACGATCATCATGGAGCATATTGATGCTATTTAACAACAATATAACTCAACAGCTACAAAAAAGAAGATATAGAGAAGAAGACACATGTGATCAGAGAGCGCTGTATGTAAATGCTGATGGGGAAGTGTACCTTCGGCCTATGTAGGTATGGGTTCCAAACATTACCAGCTTTGTGGGTTATGTAGTACATGTAGTTTGAATAATTTCTCGAACTTTTGGCAATTGTCAACCCGCAATTAGTACTACATGCATTGACTCACATATCTAGAGCCCGGGAGAGACGCAAACGCCGACCCGGGCCCGGGGGGGTAGAGTCTGCCTACGTACATACACATACATGTGTGAATATATTCCTCAATACATGTATCTATAGCCACTTCCTTTGTAGTTCATCCATACATTGTATATAGCTGGACATCTATGTTGCTATTGTGCTATTCATCAACAATCCAGCTAGCTAGCTAGATCTACTGATATAATGCCCAACCAAACCTATGCCCCCCCCACTTCTCAAAAAAAAAAGAGAGAGAGAGAGAATGAGAGTAACATATTTCACCGTGTAGATACACGCGCCACAGGTTTCGGGTTTATAAGCACACCCAAGACCCGGCTTGAAACCAGCGTCATAGTATACAGAGCTGATATCTGAAGGGGGTCCTCTGAGTCAACCCAATGTCCCCGACCTGATTTCGCTGAATCTACTACTACTGCCCAGATTTTTTGTTCAGCCAGACTCTTTAGCTCCAATCCAAAGAAAGCCCATATGTACAATGGAAATGGAACAAAACACATGTATCTCAGATATCGAGGATGAGATGGGTATCACCCAGATGTGCTTAGATATGATACATATATAAATGTATGCTACTGGCATTTGGGGGGCCTTTTTACAAAAAATACTACACAATATGTATGTACATGTAGTTCCTTGAATCTAGTCCGGCGAGTACCTGAGACAGTGGTGATAAAACGGGTACACGGTGAAATACGTTAGTATAGTCTACTACATATATATAATAGAGCAGCTACAGCTACTACCCCACCCCTCCAAGCCCAACCCAGTACCGCCGCCACCACCACCACTATCTGTACACCACACCCACCGCCCGCCCACCGGCACGGCACATCCAACCCAGCAGCTAGCTAGCTAGTAGTACATGTAGTAGCACTTATACATCATGTATACATACCATACACCGCCAGCTCCCACGAACCACCCGCAACACACACACACACACATTATGGCCCAAGCAGCCAAACTAAACATGGACCCCCCAAGGCCAAAAGGGTGCACCTCTCCGAAAAAACGCCCCCGCATCACACCATATCACTCGCCCCCTCTCTCTCTGAGTGCGCACGCTCTATACATCAGGCTTATGCCCCCCCCATGCCCATGTTCATGCTCAACCCCCCCAACGGGAACGGGGGACGAGGTACATGGCAAGTCCATAGCGTAGATGTGGTATGTATATGTATGCTGCGAGATGTTGCAAGTCCATACATAGCATAGCATAGCATGTGTATGTGTACATGTATGTGTATGTGTATGTGTATGTGTATGTGTATGTGTATATGTGAAATTTCATATTACCAAAGCCAGCATTAGGTAGCTATAGCCTACCATACCTAGATTTCCGGTCCCAACAACTAAACTAAACTAAACTACGTAGCCAACATACATGTACATACCTATCAAAAAAAAAAAAGAGGAGAAAAAAAAAAGAGATGGAGAAAGAAAAGATGGAGAAAGAAAAATGGAAATAACAAAAATACACACACAAAAGACCAGCCAACTCCTCCCACCACCGGACCGCAGTCGTGAAAGAGCTAAAGGTAAAGATAAATAAAAAAAGACTCCGGAAAAAAAGGCAAAAACATCGGGCGGATGCAAGTGAAGGAGTAACGTATGTATGTATATATATATATAAGAGGAGGGTAGGGGGACTGATTCAGGTCCAAGTCCAAGCCAGGCCGCCAATGCAAGCCTATGATGGAAGAAAGAGAACATTTCCTTTCGATACTAGCCCTCCCGGACGAAAGCAAAAACCAGAAGCCACCACCAACCCGCACCGCTCACAGCTCCCCACCACTAGCAGCAACACCGCGAGGCTGCGCTCCAGCCTCACACTCCGTGTCCTCCTCCTCCTCCAGCACCCGAATCTTCCTCAGCAGCGAGTCCTGCGGCACACACAGCCCCAGGCGATGAAAGTAGTCACGATGCGCCCACAGAATCTGCACGGCATTGACCCTCCCGCCCGCCGCACACTCGGGGTCCTCCTGCCCTCGACACAGGCGCACATCGCAGCGCGAGTACGGCAGCGCCGGCTTCTCGACAAAGTACTCTCCCGCATGCTGGCGATACCCCCACGCGCCCAGCGGCACCAGCGGCACGGGGTCCTCGGCGTGCGTCACGCGGCGATACGTGTGGGCGTCGAAGCGGCGGTCAAAGTAGTCGGCGAGGCCCTGGTTGCCGACTTTGGGCTCGCCAAAGGTTGTGACGAGCGGGTCCCACCCGCGGCTGCGGTAGTCGAGGGCGGCGAGGGCGGCCACGGCGCCGCCGAGCGAGTGCCCGACGAGCGTGAGGCGGTAGGCGGGGTGCTGGGCGCGCAGCGCGGCGACAACGTCAGAGACGATGGCGTTGGTGTGGGACCAGGACTGCAGGAAGCCCGCGTGGACGAGGCAGTCGTCGCATGTGTCTGCTGCGGGCTCGGGGGAGTGGCCGTCGTCCGGGTAGGGGACGTACTCCTGCTTGTTGATGGCCAGGTCGGCGAGCGCGTTGGCGATGCTGTAGGTGCCGCGGAAGGCGACAATGATGCGCGGGGGCGCGGGCGGGTGCGAGAGCGCGATGTAGCCGCACGAGTCGGAGAGGGTGACGCCCGTGTTCCAGGTCTGCTGCAGCGTGAAGGTGGGAAAGTCCTTGCAGTAGGAGAGGCATTGGAAGGGGGGGGAGACGCCGGTGTTGAGGCTGCCGACGCAGTAGGCGATGTCGACGATGCGGGAGAGCTCCTCGAGCTCGGCGAAGAGGGCGTCTGAGATTGGGGGGTTCCGCGGGGGGGGGTTTGAGTGCTGGCCCACGGGGCTGGCGGTGGCGGTGGGGGGGAGCTGGATGGCCAGCAGGGGGAGGAGGATGAGGGGGAGGAACATTGGGGGGGGTCTGTCACTTGTATGTGTGTGCAGCAGCAGGGCGAGTGGAGAGCGGCATGAGGTGTAGAGGGGGAGGAGGAGGAGGAGGAGGAGGAGGAGGAGGAGGAGTGTGTGTGTATAACTGTGTGTATATCTGCCTGCCTGTCTGTGTCTGTCTGCCGTCTCAGAAGGTGAGATCCGTTGGGTGTTGAGGAATCGTCACGCGGCGTCACCCAACAAGAAAAGAAAAGTCTGGGGAACGGATGCAGGATGCAGGATGCAGGCTACCCGGCGCCTGCGCACGCCCTGGGCACGGCGCTGCAACAGGCGAGACTGTGTGAAGACACCCGGGCGGTGGGCAGAGAGAGGCATTGATTGCCCTCACGATGATGGTGATGCTGCCTCTGGGGCTGCAGCCGGGGTGTGTTTCAAAGTGTTTCTGGGCGGCGGGTGCTGCTGGGCTGAGATGTCGAGATGTCGAGATTGGGATCTGCCCAGGGATGGCAGTGAGAGTCCCTGTCTGTACATTTTGTATTGTACCTGTTGTGGTTTACAGCCAGGCCCACGAATAGGGAATGCATGCACCCACACGCACCTGCTGTAGAGCTGTGTGGTGTTTACTGCTGTCTACTGCTGTCTGCTGCTGTCTACTGCCGTCTACTCCACTGCCTCTCCATGAGTACACCTCCATGGAGGCCATCAAAGAGCCCAAGAGTGCCAGCCCGGAGTAGAGTACTGCTGCGGACACAGATCTCCCCGGTGCAGGACCTCCCCGGGAAAGGGTAATCACAGCACTGCACCAGCATGGTGCTGGAGAGTCTGTTTTCTCTCTTCTGTGCCAGCAGATGCATATGATTGTCTCGATACAGAATGCATACATCTGCCTCCAGTTGTGAGTTCAGCACTCACTGCCGCTGCTCGACTCTTGTCGATGGCTGATGGATGAGTGGCCGGTCACGTGAGTGGCGCCAGCTGCCAAGCCACAACTTTCAGCCATCTCTCTTCGACTTGAACCTCACTCACTACACTCACTATCTCTCTACCTCTCCGCTTCACTACCTCTCCTCTCTACCTCCCCCCCCCCCTCCCCTCCCAGTACATACACACCACACCATGACAGACCCCCCCCCCAAACCATCCTTCTCCCTCTCCCTCGGGCCCGCAAAGCCCAAACCCCCCACGCGCAAGCCCCCGACCAGCTTCGCCGCCAAACGCTCCGCCGCCCACCTCGACGACGACGACGACGAAGACGCCAAAGACACGCACACCGCAAAGGTGCAGCTCGTCACCGCCTTCGACGCCACCCGCGGCGGCGCTGTCAACCTCGACAGCAAGCCCGCCGAGGAAAAGGGCCCCCTCGTGATCCCAAAGCTCTCCAACCGCAACTGGCGCGAGGAGGCCGAACGCCGTCGCGGAGGAGGAGGAGGGGCGAAAAAGGCCATATACCTCCCCCCCGAAGCACTCGCAAAGCAAAAGGGCGGCGTCAAGCCAGAGGACCTAGTCGAGACTGACACCATCGAGCAAAAGTACGGGCTGCAAGTGTTTGACCGCGCGCCAGAGGACGGGCAGGAAGCAGCAGCTGGAGAAGCGGCACAGACGGACGCGCCACCACCACCGCCAGAGAAACAGCAGACGGAGGAGGAGCTTGCGCTGGCCTCGCTCCTGCGCGGCGACGCACCAGCGCCATCGACGCTCGTGCTTGCGCCCGCTGCGGCATCGGCCGGTAACGACTGGCGCGCAGCGCGGGCGGCAATTGGCAATGAGGATGCCGCGTTCAAGACGGACGTTGCGAGCCGGCCGGAGCCGGCCACGCTGGAGGACTATGCGGCGGTGCCCGTCGAGGAGTTTGGGGCTGCGCTGCTGCGCGGCATGGGCTGGAAGGAGGGCGACGAGGTTGGCAAGCGGCGGGGCGCGGCAGCGAAGCCGCGTGTGGTGGAGCGCCGCGCGGCGTTCCTGGGCATTGGCGCAAAGGCGAAGGAGGAGGTGATGGAGCTGGGGACGTGGGGGAAGGGCGACAAGAAGAGCCGCAGGAGGCGCCAGGATACGACCTATGTGCCGGTCGTGATGGTGGACAAGAAGACGGGGCGGGTTGTGGACCCGGCGGAGGCGGAGGCGATGGCTGCGGCAAAGGGCGCGGACGGGAAGAGGTGGGAGAGGGGGGAGGAGAACGGGCCCAAGAGGGAGCGGTCAAGAGACCGAGACCAGGACAGAGACCGTGACAGAGAGAGGGACCGGGGCGGAGACAGAGACAGAGACCGCAGGGAGCAACGAGGCAGCTACGACGCTTTGGACCGCCGCCGCAGAGACCGCGAGCGCTCAAAGGACCGCAGCAGCAGCGGGAAGGACCGCGACCGCGACCGGGAGCGCAGGCGCGGAGACGACGACCGCAACAGACGGAGGGGCGACGACCGGCGCAGGGACGACACCAGACGGGACCGGGACCGGGACCGTGATAGACGGGATAGGCGTTGATTTTTTTCTTTCTTTCAGTTTCAAGCTATGTAATCAGTGTGCTTTGTGGTTTGTGGGGCTTTGGGTTAGTTAGCTGCTGCTACGTAATGGTTCTCCTGTTTCTCTTTGAAAAATTGTTTGTGGTTTGGGGTGTACGATAGATAGTAGGGCCCGGAGAGGGGGGGGGGGTTGCATATATTTATATTATTGGATTTTTTTTTCTTTAGTGTGTGTGTGTGTGTGTGTGTGTGTGTGTTTTGTGTAGTGGGAGGTACTTTTAGTTTGACCATGTGTTTTACTGGTTGCATCTATATCTATGAGAGGGGGGGTAATCCATGGTGAGGACTCGGAGCTGGCTGCTGGGAGCTGGGAGCTGGGAGCTGGGGAGAGAGAGAGCTGGGGAGAGAGAGAGCTGGGGAGAGAGAGAGCTGGCCAGGTGTAGAGGACGAGTGATATCCCGTGAATTAATCCACAATCAACATACATACCTGCATGTACTTCTTCATCTGTCTGTCTGTCCCGGCCAGTGGCGGCTGGCTTGTTTAGTACTTGCTTTAGGCTGGAGCGACAACGCGTGAGGCGGGGNGGCGGCGTGGGCTATGGAGGGTGGTGTACATAGTGTAGTGTAAGGTAAGAGCGGTCGAGTGATATGACATGATGTATGTACCTGGATTGGGGCACGGGGGGTAAGCGTTTGCGCTATAAGCGGGCAAGGGGCTGGCTAGCATTGCGTGTCTTTTTGGGCGATAGATACATGTAGGTATGCAGCTGCGGCTGCGGCTGTTTACTATAGAGCAAATATGATGTATGAATGTACTTTTTATGTATGTACATGTAGTCGTGCTTTATTTTACTGCTATCGGAACCTGTTGCTGCCCAGTGGTATGCTGGAGCGGATGGTAAGGCGCAAGCAATTGATTGCAGGTGAGATCTACCTCTACAGAAGCCACATTATGCGTGAGCCAAGGTCACTCCGTCTCGGCGTCTACTAAGACTAAGACCTTTAGGGTTGGCCATGGGGTTGGGGGTGGGGGGCATTCTTGACGGCGAGTGTATCAATCAAGTGAAGTGACTTGTATCATACATGTGAGAGCAAACCAACCACCGATTACTACCAAAAAGAAGCTCAATCGTTAGAATTCAATAGAAACACTATTAAAAAAACAATTCCCACAACCGATTAAAAACCAATTCCTACAACCGATTACTACATGTATCAGAGGGGGAAAGCTCAATTGTTATAATAGAAACATACCAGAAAGCAGCATCTCAAACTCGGCCAATCAAAACCTCTAAAAATCCACATTTCTTTTTTGACTCATTTCAATTATGATTTCTAGGTACATAATGATAGCATAAAGTATAAACTATGGCGTAAAGACACCTATCCTCTAAAAATCCACATTGCATACTCGGCATATATATAGCTACATGTACATGCACATACTTATTAGATAGTCGGGGGCTGCCAGCTGCGGTGGTGGGCCTAGAGGTGAGGATCTTGGAGGACATGGCCAGCTGTATGCGTTCACGATCTATGGGTGGCCCCATATTGGGTGCGTGTTCATGGTCCATCACTCGTGCGGGTAGCTAGCTTAAGCATGTACCTGCATGTAGCTGACATTACCCTCCCCTCGCCACCTCCAATAGAGAACAGAGAGGCGCGCGCAAAGAGGGTGCATTTAATTGGTGGAGAAGAGGGGAAGCAGAAGAAGAAGAAGACATGCACTAGTTTTGGCAGGGCGTTCGATTCGTACGAGCTCGAGGTTAATACTTGCATTAGCGGTGATGGTAATTGGTAGGTACATGTATGTATATAGCGGGCGGTGGGGGTCCACAGTCAGGAAAACGTCAAGTGCAGATATGTAACTAATAGTAGCATTTATTGATCCGTATATACCACCGCCCCCCCCAAACCACCACTGCGACAACCTCGGCACACGGCCACTACCCCATGGCCACTCGCTCAGATCGCATCACAGAAATTAGATAAAGCTCTCCAGTCCAAAGCAATAAACATTACTCTCAAAAAAACCCTACACATATATCTAGCGTGCAATTAATTAGCCAGGAGGGTGGAGAACCTGCCTCCGTTCCTTCCCTTACTCTTGATTCTTGCCATTTGTTACGACAAAGCAACTTGAGCGTATACCCGCAGATATATATATATATATATCGCCATCACAGGTACAAAGCGTTCACAGATTTAGCTATGTAGACGGAACTCAGTAATTGAGACACTCGCACACACACACACACAAATACACACAAATAGACAAAGGAAAAAAGGGGGGGGAGGGAAGAGAATGCTCTGTAATTAATATAACGGGTAAAAAACCCAGAAAAGAGAAGAAAAAAAGAAATATAACAAAAGAAAGAAAAAAGTTAATTATTCCCCCAAACAGAAAAAACCGTACATACTAGTAAGTGAATTCCGAGGAGTGGTAAAGATAAAGAAAAGAAAAAAAGAAAGAAAAAATTCCCCCCAACCCTTCCCTGATCAATCCTTCCCAACATCCCATCGTGAAAAAAATATGTTGGTATCGTTTCTGTGCTGTGCTGGTGGAAAATCAATTTATGTGGCTCCATTAATTTCAATATGTACCGGAATTCCTTAGGCCGTGTTGTTGTTGTCGGATTTCTTGTTGAGTAGGGTGACGACGACCGCGATGATGACGACGACAATGATAATAAGGACTGCAGATTCCCCCAAAGCAAAAAGATTAGAAGCCAGAAGAAGAAACAAGAACACCCAATATTTTCCACCAATCCGTAAGTTATTCCCACGATTCAGATGTAGTTTTTAAAAAGAGGAGGGAGAGAGGGGAAACAAGAAATTGACAATTAAGGAAAAAAAAGAAAAATGAGGGTTAAAAATGAACAACGAAACAAGAATCTTCCAGCCGCCATTTTGTTTCAAAAAAAAATACAAGTCTCTCCAGTACCAGGTATGAACATTTGGCTCCGAACCATTTCCTCTCTTGATGCGCCCAAGGGTATCCGATCACCACATCCCATTGACCTTTGTCACCACAACGGCGATGACGACAATTGCGATGATGATGAGGACTAAATGTGGAGCGCAGCGCGAGGATTTCGATGTTAGGGTCCTTCTTTTTTCTCTCTCTTTCAAATGAAAAAGGGGGGGAGGGGGGGGGGGGCAAAAAAAAGAGAATAGAAAGATCCGGCTGGTTCCTAGTCCTGGTACGGCCGTCTATCATTCTCGCGTTTGCGTGACCACTACTGCGACCACGACTACGATGACGATGATAAGAACTGCCCACCCAGACCCCCAATCAAGGGATACAATCCTGGTTATTCCCAAGCGGATGGTAAAACGCTGTAGGGGTAAGGGGTCCCAGGACAGACCGCCAAAATCAAGAGAGAAAAAGAAGAACTTGAATGACAAACGCAAGGGGAAGGGATGGGGGAGAACTGAATGTGAAGAATAAACTACGCAAGAAAAGATTGCTAAGGGTGCACTTACGGACTATCAACAAGCACCACCACTTCTTGCGTCTCCTTGAGCGCGCCTTTTCCACTGCCTGTCCAATCTGTTCCTGCGCTTGGTCGACATTTGTCTGGATTTCTTCACCACGCTGATCAATGACTTCGACCATGGCTTCTTGCTCCTCCACAAGCTGCTCCATCTGGTTGAACAGGTCCGCGAGTTCGATGATGGTCTTTTCGATACGCTGAATTTCGTTGTGTCGAGTCTGGACTTCACGAAGAGCTGAGCGGGCCTCGCCACGACGGTTTCCAACAGTCTGCAAGATATGTTAGTTTTCGGCGTGATAAAATCTAGGTATAATCCGGTGCTAACGTACTGCCTGCGAGAAGATCTGTGCACCCTGGCTGTCGTTACAAGCTGCCTCAATTTCTGCCTCCGTCGCTTCTGGACAGACAATCCTGTACTGTCTGGCCATCTGCTCCTTTGACCGCTTTGAGTAAGCAGCTTCCACCTGCTGGTATTTCCTCAAAGTTTCCTTGAAGTTCCTATCCAAGTTTCCGACCTGAGGCGCCTTTGAGGGATCTGAAGCAGCCTTGCCCTTGAGCCTCTTGATCCTGTTCGCCAAGTTCTTGTTCAACGCTGAAGTCTCAGCGACAAGAGAATCCAACTGGTGCTGAGTCTGCGAAGAAGCGGACTCGTCGACATCAGTCAATGAGCGTTGGTGGAGCGCCTCAATGCGTGAGATGTTGCCCTTTGCGGTTTCAATGCCTTCCCTGAGCTCGTTGACTTCGGCAAAGAACTCTTGCGGTGATTCACTGTAGCCGGGCGAACCGCCGTTCATGTTGCCCATTTCATAAGTGTTCCCTGCGCCTAAGGGAGAGTACGGTTCAACTTTTAGTTTACATAAATCAACCTCCAAACGCTCTTATCGGTATATCGATCTCTTGCGCACCACCAATAGATGGCCTTGGGGAGAGGGTTCTTACCTGGCGCGCCGCCGCCATATCCGCCACTGGCACCGTAGTTGTCATTGGGGTTGTAGTTGCCCTGTGCATAAGGGTTATTCTGGCTGTAAGCGTAACACAAAGTTTGTCAGTAAGGCGTCAAAGAGAATGTCTGGATTGGGGGGTGAATGGTGCATGTGGGCGGCAATCGTGATGGAAAAGTGAAGCGAAAGGTAGTGTTGAAAGTTACTAGGAAGAGCCTGGAGAAAGAACATACCCGTAACCGCCCTAAATTCAAGAGGAAATCTGATTAGCTGATGCTTGAAACGTAACCTTCGGCTGGTTTGAAGGCAAACTTACACTCATTTTGAAGGCGCTTGTATTATATTAATGAACACGAGAAATTATTTTCGCGTTTCCCGCCAGGAGAATACTGATGAAGAGTAATAGTGTTACCGATGGCTGGGTGTGTTGAGTATTGTGTTTGGAAAGGGATTGCTGTAGAAACAAGCGAGAAGGAGCGTCCAGAACAGAAAAAAGGGATCTGAAAAGAAAGGGAGGTTTGAAAAGACGGGAGGGAGGTTTGCAAAGTTGAAGAGAAGGAGAGGGAGGGTGAGAGGGAGTTTGAATAGAAGGGGGGGGTGAGAACAGGGAGTTAATGTTGCAGGAGATTTAGCGCACGGTATGGTATGGGCGGATGGCTGGTAGTAAATCAGGGAGGACTGTGCTTGATTCCTGACCGTTCAAGGGGTGTTGTTTTGAATGATTCAAAACAGCGGAGGAGACGGGTGAGAAGGGGGACTTGGGTTAGATATGTACGCTGAACCTTTTACATGGATTGCCGCCCGGGGGGGGGGGGGGGGGGGATGAGAAAAAGTTTATGTACGGTACTGTAGCTCCTGAGGCCTGGGGACCTTTCTACTTAAAGAGAACCTCTACAATTTAAAGCCGTTAACCAGATTTCTACCGGCGCCCTGGACTCTACTTAGTATGCTACCAGATTTATCTACCTACATACATTCCCTTCGTCCCTTTACCACCTCTTCTTTTGTGCTTCTTCGACTTCTTTTCCCTCCTGCAGCTGTTCCACCTTCTGCACTCGACCTGTCTCATAATGACATAAGCTGTGCTTCTAAACCGTCCTGGGACACGCTATCAACTGACGGTCGTCGTCAAATTTAAGGCTGTGCCCCAATGTGGCAAAAGTCTGCGCCTTGGCCCGCAAAAATAGCCCTCTTTTAGAACAAACCTTTGCACCGAGCACCGTTTCTTGTCTCCATCAGGCGACTTTTTTTTACCACCGTTCATCGCCCCACACCGCAGATCATGCCCTGTCTTTAAGAATCCTGAGGTGTAGCAACGACAGTGGCTCAATTCAATAGATAACCCCGCTGCAACTACTTGCAAAGTTACCGGTACGTACTGCATGTAGAACATTTATTTGGTTTTATCGCCATCATTTTCTATGATGGTGCTGGTGGCAGTACTTCTGATTTGCAATATCGAGCCAAAGAAATGTCCCCAAGCTGCCCTGCTGCCTATCACCAGGCCATGCCCGTCGTCATACTCTTCAAGACGTGCAGCGGAATCCAACCCCCCGACCCCACAATCAGCAGTCAAGCACATTCGCCTAGGTAGGGCAACTAGTTGGCGGGGGGAGGAGCGATAAAAGCCACGAATACGAAGGAGGATCCTGCATGTCCCAGACCAGCCAGTCAAGTCAGCCCTGTGTAAATCGGTAGGTACTTGATGAGTACATGTAGGTACAAGGGACGATGTACCTACCTACTTTTAGCCCTGCGTCCCAGATGGCCTTGGGCTTGAGCTTGGATAACACATCGAGGGACAGACAGGCGTATACCTTAAATTTATTAATAGCCTCACGAACTAACTCACCCAGCTTCGCGGGCCTTTTCTCGCTCGCATGCTTAAGCGGGACTCGGGATTTCCCTGGGCCATGGTAGGTGCACGAACGACGTGATCTGACGGGGGGAGCCTCCGAACGGGTCTTGCAAAATAACGTTCCGATGACGAGTCCCCCCCCCCCCCCGTAGGGTAATCTGACGGACGATTCGTTGATTCATCCGGCTGGACGATACCTATCTGTGCTGTATACGTACTGTACCTTGGGGGGATTAGTTGATCCATGTGGTTGGATCCTGCACTTCTACCTGCCAGTTCGATTTGTAATATCAAATGGAATGGTAGAATGATGATCTCTCTTCACATGTTCTTATTGGGCCAATGGGGGGCGGAGGAAAACCTGGGAATGAAACCGCGTCCCGAGTTGTGTGCTGGTGGTGCCTGGGGCCTAGAGTCTCAGATATAAGTAGGTTGCGGATCAATACTGTGGACGAGCCCACAGAGATTCAATACCTTCAGTCCCTTCAAACGTTTAAACTGTACACATATATTGCATTTGTACACGTAGGGCCCGCCGCAACAAAAAATCTCAAACTACAGGTAGTTATCAATACCGTTTAGTGTCATTGCCCCACGATGGGCACAGTTTCAGTCCTAAACAGCTCTCTTTTATGATTACATGCACATTGAGGACGTCACTCATCAGGAGGCGGGGAAAGGAGAATTATAGTTTTGAACCTCAAGTATAAAAGCTAGCATATACCCTAACCCAATGCCAAGACACATCATTCTCGAGCTTCTAGAACCAAAGCTTGCATGAATTAATTAGTGCACAAGGGATATTCCACATTCCTCCCTGCCTACATCATACAAGCAAGCAGTATCTCAATCATCTCAACCAAACTTTATATCTCAATGGCGCCCCACTATCGATACATCTACCCCCAGGCCTCCCCATGATCCTAGCTTCGGCACTCTACTCTAATGAGGCTCCCAATCTAAGATTTTATCTCCGAAGCCACAAAAAAGCATGGATGCCTCCATACTCTTATGAAACCGGTAATTGGTGCCAATTTTGCGGGTTGGGCCGAGATGCTTCAGTTATACACGCAGCGAGTTATCTAGGCAATGTCTGTGATAGTGAAGATTGCGCGAAATTGAGGCTTAAGTAAGCCTGGAATTTGTCGGTCAAGGTCAACGGTGGTGAATAATACATAAAGTAGGTTTCGCTACCGGTGGTCAGAATGCCTGATGATGACCTCATGGAAGGGATGTATGTAGGCCCAGATAGCACAAGGGCGTGGCTGCTGCCCCCTCTCCCCACTCATCCGCCTCTAAAGCATAGATCTCTACTGATAGGCCGCGAGAAGGCACAGGGGGTGGGTATGTCAACTTCAGAGGAACTTTTTTTGTATTGGAATTGGAGAAAATTCCACCGTTAGGCTGGACGCTAGTACCAGTATGGGAGCAGATCTCTCAATTCCTATAGATTGATTGGCTGCAAACGCCGAAGTTTACACACCTACCCACCATAGCTTCTCGGGCTATACTTGAAAAAGAACTATTAAACATATGATATTACAAAGACTGACAATCGGGGCCGAGTGATCTGTCATGATCAATCCGAAGGCACAAAACACCAGACGCACGATTAAATGGAATGGATTGAAATGGAACTTAAACTGTCATTTCTTTCCTATAGATTGATTACCCAGCCCCTAACAACCGCGAAAACTTGTACAGCAAGAAAAGAAAGAGAACAACAAAATAATAACAAAGGCCAAGAGGGATCTATCAACCAGCTAAACGCACTTTCTTAATGATGGAAAAGTCTAGTCTCCTGCTCAACAAAAGTGATACCACAGCTTGCGGCGGCCTCGTGGACTGCCTTGTCACTCACTGAGCCACCAGGGGCAGCGATGTACTTCACGCCAGACTTGCGGGCGCGGAAGACGTTGTCAGTGAAGGGGAACTATTGCACCGATATATTAGTTTTAAGCCATTGATTCATATGTAGAGGGTGGACTCACGAATGCATCACTTGAGACAGCAACGTCGCAGAAATTTGCCATCCACTCGGCCCTCTCCTCCTTGGTGAACTCAGCCGGGAGCTCCTCAAAGACAGCCTCGTACAGTTCTCTCTCAGCAACATCCTCCTTGGTCGGAACCTGTCCGGTGACAAAGAGATCAATAACGTTGCTCTTGTCGGGGCGCTTAGTGCCCTTCTTCCACTTGAACTCAAAGATCTTAGGGTGCTGCCTGAGCCACCAGTTATCGGCCTTATCACCGGCAAGCCTGGTGCAGTGGATTCTAGACTGCTGGCCGGCACCAAGACCAATGATCTGTCCGTTCTTAGCGTAGCAGACAGAGTTGGACTGGGTGTATTTGAGCGAAATAGTCGCAACAGTGAGGTCGATGAGAGCCTGATCAGGGAGAACGGCGTTCTCGGGAGTGATGATGCGTGCGAACGACTTGTTGGTGATCTTGATGTCGTTACGGCGCTGGGTGAGCGAGATACCGTAGACCTGGCGGGTCTCTTCCATAGCGGGCTCGTAGAGTGGGTCGATCTCGAGGATGGTGTAGCGGCCACCCTTCTTCTTTTTCAAAATTTCAAGAGCAGCGGGCTCGTAGCCGGGGGCAATGACACCGTCTGAGACCTCACGGTTGATGATCTTGGCGGTGGTGACGTCAACAATGTCACTGAGGGCGACCCAGTCACCGAAGGAGGACATTCTGTCGGCACCTCTGGCACGGGCGTAGGCGCAGGCAAGAGGACTCTCGTCGAGTCCGACGATGTCGTCGACGAAGCAAACCTTCTTCTCGACGTCGGAAAGCTTCACGCCGACGGCAGCACCGGCAGGAGAGACATGCTTGAACGAGGCAGCGGCGGGAAGGTTAAGTGCCTCCTTGAGCTCCTTGACAAGCGGCCACGAGTTCAGGGCGTCGAGAAGGTTGATGTATCCAGGTGAGCCGTTAAGAACCTTGAACGGGAGGTGACCAGACTTGACAAAAGCCTGGGCGGGCTTCTGATGGGGGTTTGCGCCGTAGCGTAGGGTAAGCTGCTGGACACCGTCACCAGCGTATCTCTTCCTGAAGAATTCAGAGATGGCTGCGTCGTAGTCGGCAGTGTGCTCGAATGCCTTCAAGGCATACTGCTTTCTTGAAGTCTCAGAGACCTCGCCCTTTCGAAGCTCCTCAAGGAACGAGGGGTAGTCGGCGGGATCAGAAAGGATGGTGACACGGGTGTGGTTCTTGGCCGCAGCGCGGAGAAGAGTGACACCGCCGATATCGATCTCCTCGACGGCCTCGGCGATGGTGACATTAATCTTCGCAATTGTGTCCTTGAAGGGGTACAGGTTGCAAACGACGTAGTCAACCTTGTTGATGTTCTGCTCAGCAAGATCCTTCTCGTCAGATTCAAGGTTGCGGGCTAGAATGCCGGCGTGGACAGCGGGGTGAAGGGTCTTGACACGTCCAGCAAGCATCTCAGGTGCGTGGGTGATGCTGCTGACATCTCTGTATAATTTTGATGACAATTAGGACCCTTAAAGTTTATTTACGGTATCAATTTTTGGACTTACTCCACGGGCATACCAGCATCTCTGATCAGATTGGCAGTACCTCCGGAGGCCAAAAGACGGATTCCCTGCTGGCTAAGGCCTTTGGCAAGATCCAACAGTCCAGTCTTGTTGTAGACGGACAGGATCGCTACGAAGAGAAATATGTATTAGAATTGAAATTGATAGCTCAGAGCGTCATTTGCAAATAGACAATTGAAACTCCAACAAACACCGAATTATTGCCTATGACGGCATCATGGAAGTGACAATGCGGGGGAGTGGAGCAAGGGCGGAGTAACACGAGAGATACGAAGGGAAAAAACACTAACCAGTCTTTTGCGCAACCGGATGAGTATTAGCAGAAGCCATTAGGATTTCTCTTTTGTCACTTGCTACAGGAGGAAGAGAGAACAGAGGAGGGATGGATCAAGTCTTAAGGTTGAGAAAGAAGCAGCGATGAGATGATGCGATAATTCTGCCAGCCTTCTTAAGCTAAATTTTTTCTCTTGTCTACAAGAGGGTGGTGGGAGGCGGGGTTGTCCGGGCAAACAAAACTTTGCTAAACAGCAGCCTTTTTTCCCTTCATGCCACTGCATGGTGGGGTTTCCGATAAGGAGGGGCACAAAAATCAAAAAAACCCATCCATGATCCACCCCACGTTAGATTTCACTAAACCCAGGGAGTGAGGACATGAACTCCCTCTTGGCGTCACCCCCAAGAGCCCAGGGTGTAGATGCCAAGCACAGGGCTAGGGCATCGAGTTTTTTTTACCGCAAAAGTATAAATCCGGCCAGCGCCCTCGAACCCTCTTTTCCTCTGCATGAACAACGCAAAAAACAACATCCCCCCCCCACATCATCATACTAGGCGAGGTTTACCCTTAATTGCGGTCGAACCCAGGACCTACCTCATGTTCAGGAGGGTTTTTTCTCTTTACGGGGAAGGACGGTGTGGTGGGATACGGGGGATGGAGAATGGATTTAGGAGCGGGTCTTGGGTGCGGTGGGTTTCGGCTGGCAACAGTATGAAATCGACCGCAATGACTGGCTGCATATCACGAATTTCTGGGGGCTTCCTTTCTTTTTCTTGTGGAGCTGTGCGCGCTGAGAGACGCGCAAAGCTCCTTATCACCAATAAATCAAGATAAATTTAAAGATCTTTTTGAACGTTCTTTTCCGCTGTGAACTTTCGCTTAAACTACCAGGTAATGCCTGCTAGGAATTACTAAAGTTGTAGTTCACCACCGTTCTAGTGACCCAGCATCATGTATATTGGCAGCAAAAAGATCACGATAATACATCTACCCATTTGCCTTAAGTTCCCGGTGATTTCCGATAACCTGTATGCTCAAGCCAAAGCAATAGACGCTGCCAGAATTGTAAAAAACAAAACAAAAAAACGCAAACAGGTTTGAATAGCAAACCAAAAAGACGGATGAGATATATATTACAGCTATCAATTTTTCCTGACCTGATCCATTCAACTCTCCTATACACTCTTTACTCTCACCAATTGTCGTAGATACTTTCATTCTCATTCGCACTCGTAACACGATGAACAGAATACACACCTAGGTCGACTTTTATTCGATAATTTTGATCGCTCCAATCCACCAATTTACTTTAAACAGGATAGTAGCTTTCTGCAGCCGTCGTCCCACTGAAGAAAATATGAACAAAAAAAAAGATCCAAGAAAAACCTGCCCTCTATCTGAATCCTGGCGGAGGGGGGAACCCCCTTCCTCCCTGAAATCCTGGGGGCGGCTGGAACCCTGGGGGCCCACCACCTGGCATGCCGCCCTGGAAGCCAGGCGGCGCACCAGGGAAACCTGGCGGAGGAGGTCCGCCCATTGGAGGGGGGCCTTGTCCAAGTCCAACGTTCCTCATCGGCCCCTGCAACCCTGCGGGTGCTCCCATCTGTGGGGGTAGCCCACTGGGTGGAGGTCCGCCCATACCAATAATGGGAAGCCCTCTTCCGGCAGGTCTGGAGATGCCTGGCCCAGCGGCTGCAACACCGGCACCCGCCGCTCCACCAGCAGCAGCGCCGAGACGGGATGATGGGTCGGCAGGAGGTGGGGACTCGACTGAGAGGGTGACGATGTGGATACCGCGTAGAATTATGAGGCCGAGCGTACGCTTCTCTTCAGAGATTTGGGGCGCGGTGGTAGCGGGGGGGGCGGAGGCTTTGGTTGGTTTTCGCTTGATGCGGCGGAACTCCTCAGTATCGGCGAGGACAATGTTCATATGCTTCAATGCGTGTTAATACATGAGCTAATATACCCACGAGGGGTTCGCAAGAAGACAATTTACCTTGTCGAACGCGAGGAGGGTACCAGTAAGTTGGCGTCCGTCAGCAAGCGTAACTCTCATACGATAGTTGATCTAGTAGGTATATATCAGTATTCCAATTTTGATTAGGACCTCTCTCCTCTTGGGAGATAGAGAGCTATATGGGGCTGGCAGCACATACGAGGTTCGCCTAAGGGGGTTCGTTCAATCAGCATCGTTCTTTATCCACATCCACGTCAACGAACAGTTTTCCTAAAAGCCAAACAGGAACGTAAAGACTCACCATTTTCCCTTGTTGTTTCGACATGTTGAATTGTTTTTGGAGGCTGATAGCCTGGATCCTCTTCTTCCGGTAGATTTGGAGGGGCAAAGAAGATAAGTCGAGGCTCTCAGCTGTGGGGGAGCTCGTAGATAGTAGCAGAGAGGCTGGGGTTGGAAGAGGTGTCGTTGATGTTGACTCTCGTGTTCTGCCCACCGCTAAGCCAGATCTAGATGGTGTTCTACTGACTCAGCTCTCAGTCATTGATCTCGCTTACCCTGCCTTACAATTGATTTCTCTACCCTGCCCTACGTTGTGTGACTGCTGATTGTTTAACTCCCCACACAGGAGCTTCGTATGTAGCAATTTCGACAGTGGGAGTACTACCCGATTTTCGAGAAGACGACGAACATCGACCAACGCCAAAGATCCTATCAACCTCACCGCCAAACGACCCATTCTCGTTACAATAATGGTCAGTACCTGTCGATATTCCGTTCATCCTCCGATTGTTGCCCGCAAATGCTGCTGCTACTGGGATTCGCAATTGGGGGCTTTAGAGATACAAAAACTAATGATGGATATTGAGGAGAATATAGACCGACGCAAAGAGCAAGGAATCCAACCCCATGCGGGATCTCCGCATTGAGAAGCTCGGTACGTTTCTTCCAGTATCCTACTTGTCGAGGATTAAGGAAAAACCCAAATTCAAGAAAGCCAATATCTAATATCGGTTTCTTCAGTTCTCAACATCTCCGTCGGTGAATCCGGTGATAGGCTTACCCGTGCCGCCAAGGTGCTCGAGCAGCTTTCTGGTCAGACTCCCGTCTACTCCAAGGCCCGCTACACTGTCCGTACCTTCGGTATCCGTCGTAACGAGAAGATCGCCGTCCACGTCACCGTCCGTGGCCCCAAGGCCGAGGAGATCATCGAGCGTGGTCTTAAGGTCAAGGAGTACGAGCTCCGCAAGAAGAACTTCTCCGAGACCGGTAACTTCGGTTTCGGTATCTCCGAGCACATCGATTTGGGAATCAAGTACGACCCTGCCATCGGTATTTACGGAATGGACTTCTACTGCATCATGTGAGTTTACAACAATCCCGGGGCAATGAATTTTACGAGAGAAGGAGGCAATAATAGAAGAGCGGATAATATGGGATATGGTGGTTTCTCCGAGAAGCTGGTGCTGATGTCTTTACTCTCTTCTAGGTCCCGCCCCGGTCTCCGTGTCGCTAAGCGCAGGAGGTGCCAGTCCCGCGTTGGTGCTCCCCACCGTATCCACCAGGCCGACACCATGAAGTGGTTCAAGGCCAAGTACGATGCCACCGTTAGGTAGAGGGGAGGCTCGGAATCGAAATAAAAATAAAAAGTTTCTTTTCTGGGAGGTTGTCCGGTGCGTGTTCAAAGCTGGGTTTTCTTTTACATACTAGTTTTTTTTTCCTTTCTCTTGGGCGAATGTTTCTGTACCTTAAGCAAACGGGAAATATTTGGAGGACTAGAATCCAATCATGAAGCCACCGCGCACGCGTTCTCTCAAACGGAATGGAGAAAGAAATTTCTAGTTCCCGATCTATCAACCTCCTCTTGGAGGTTTCTAGTGCTCAAGCACTTCTGGCACATGAGTTCCAGTGGAATACAGGGACAAAATTGGTTCTGGGGACTGAGATGGAAGGATAAGAGATTTAAGATCTAGCTTATCGAAATGCTTTGTCCAAGCTTTGTTATATTTGTTGTGATCAAGCATCTATACTCAGCTTAAGCTCTGTGTCCTGCCCAGGCTTTCTGCTCAATTTCAAATCCCTTGGCATGATGAGCCCGAGTGCTTTAAGATCAATAGAATCCCATGTCCCATGTTAAACAATCTGCTTTTCAGGCAAAGCAAAGATGCATATAACCAAGATATAAAAGCTATTCCGCTAGAAACGGATGTGGATTGTGCGTTGGGAGCCTTTTAACAGTGAAGTATTTCGAGAGGTCAAACTCAAAGCTACATGTAGTAATAGGAAATACACTCTAATATGGTAATTCCTTAACAATAATTGCAATTCTTAATTATAACCCTCACACTATCGCTACGGCCTGGCTTTATCATAAAAATCTTTCTATTCGCGATTCCTCAGTAAAACTCTCCATATTACCCAAGCATGTCTCAGTATGCTTGCACCCAGTTTACGACTGATAATAGGTCGTGACCGGTATTTGAGTTATTGTTGTCAAGGGTGAGGGATAAATTGTATGTGTCTTTCACATTTGCATTCAGCATTTTTCAGGGCAGTTATCACAGAACACCACTTCTGAATAGGCCCGATGAACCTGCTGACAGTTGTATAATAAGACCAGAGCAAGACACAGGAAATACAGTGCCAAAAAGCGGTATGTTCTCACTACTAGTGAAATACCGTTACTAGTTCAAATGCGGCATATATACGCATGTATTGGTGAATACCGTAATACTACGGTATTTACTTTGGGCATTTGGGGTATTAGTAGTGCTATAGTATTCTAAGTAGTAATCACTTTTTATGTGAGCACATTTGTTATCCCATTGTATATACCATAATATTTCGATGAAGCCACACAACCATCAATATCATGAGAATTAAATCCATTAGTAGTTCTATCAATTATTATTTTACAAGGATGGGTTTTAAGTTAGGAAATACTTTTTTAATTGAGGTTTTCTATGTGAGACTAGAGGAACTTGACTAAACGATGGAGACGTTAGGGCTAACTCACCCGCTGATACAGGTACATACATGTATACATGTACATGTAGTTATAGGTTGCATAAAGCGTGATAAAGATCATGTGGTAATCGTGGTGGTGGTGATCGTGATACGCTACTACATGTATGTAAATTACCCCACTAGTGCATACGGTATGTCCAGATAGATATTAGTATTTTTACAGTATTACTGCAGCACTAGTCACAAATGCAGCATTCCCTGAAATGAGGTAGTAAACCCGCATTTGGTTGAAAACGCATTTTTGAAGTATTCTAGCGGTAGTGAAAACACCCCTTTCTTGGTACTGTAACTGTGGGCCGTTTTTGTAGCCTTAGTGAAGACGAAGGGATCTGAGACTATTCGCCCGATGTGTCTTTATCATTAGAGGCCCTTTCAAACATGGGAGTTGGAGTTCAATAATTATGTACCAATTCTATCTGGCACAGGGAGTAGCCGAGACTTTACAGCCCGAGTACGCATCGAAATTAAATGTGAAGGTTACATACACAAGTATCGAATACGTAACCCTAGAAACATTTTGTATCGAAAAGAAAACACCGAAACTTCAAAAATCGTAAATATTCCCTAATTCTTCAATGGCCTTGATAGAATAATAGTCCCCTTGCAAGTACATTCAATTTCTTGGAAGCGTACAAAGGTACACTTCTAATTAAATACAATTACATGTAGCTAGTACATGTAACACTATTAGTACTAAAAGAACTTCGTCACGAGTGATATTCTATGATTATAATGGATTGAGTTCCAGCGGTTAGTTGGCGGCTCTTGGCAGAATTCTATAGGTGAATAAATACTAGGTGTCTCACGCTCTTGGGCATATATATCCGCTGTTAAACGAAATGGTAACTAGAATAGCTGTGCATAAAGTGCTCACGATTTGCAACTTGACAATCGACGTTACCAATGTAGCTCAAGTCAATGAAACTCATTGTGTCATTCTATGCAATCGGCAGAGGTGTAGAATCATATACCTTAATGGTACAACCTCATGGCTCAGTTATAGTCGGACATCTATATTCTGGCCTCCTGGCCCCTAGCCCACATGCACAACTCGTGGGATCCGTTCTAGAACAGGGGCTCAAGCCGGTACCATAACATACATGTATTATAACCCTGATATATTATAGCCGAAGGTTATGATTATAATTAAGCTTTAAGACTATCGTAATCCTCGGAGCCTCAGGTGATGGCTTATGGTGAAGTTCCCTTCCTTGGGCTATGAATGTATCTGAGGAAGAGAGCTACAACTACATGAGTACGGCATAGTGTATGGCATCTGGGGGTGTTTGTCCCCAAGACAGCCTAATTTATCCCTAGACAAATTCCATTACGGAGGGTTTTGTAAGTTGATCGGCGTAGAAATGGAGGAATGTAGTCAGAGTTAATGGCATCTGGTATATATGCTTTGTAGCTGGTAGTACCAATAATATCATGGCTCAACCACGTGCGCCAACGATGTATTTTCAAGATGCCGACTAGCTGGATACTTTGGTTATATCTCAGATTATATAAGGAGAGACTTGAGGTCAAGAACATGGGTTCAAGTAGGCTCTTTCTCATCATACAGGACGTATTTGTTTCTAGCCTCCCGTAAGACAATATTTCTTAAACCCTAGGCCTTCTTGTGTTCATACATATCTTCTTATAAAGAAGTGTCTCTAATTTCCTGGTCCTGAGCGGCCGGAATTATTCCGGCCGGTGAAGTTAAATCCCAGGGCACAATCTTATCTGCTCAATTGGTAGGCTAATACGTTGTCATGGCCCACGCCCCTTGCAACCCTAGCCCATCCCGACTGGGGGTGTGTGGAATGGCCACCTTGCCCCTTCCTTTCATAAAATAGACATTGATCCCGCCGTACTACAGCTGTTCTTTGAATATACCAACCCACTATCTCACATTACTAGTCGACTTCAAAGAAATTAAAAAAAGCACATAATGGTTAACTTCAAGTCTATCCTCGCGTTCGCCGCAGTCGCGGTTTCTGTCGTTTCGGCAGCTAAGGGACCTTTGATCACCAATAAGGTAAGTAGCTCTAAAGGATTATGGGCCCCAGTGTAGCTGACATGAACTTTCTTTGTTAAGGTATTCTTCGACATCGAGCACGGTGGCAAGCCGCTGGGTACGATTGTTATGGGGTTATACGGAAAGACTGTCCCCAAGGTGAGGAGGCTCTCATAGCCATAGAAGCTTGTTAAAAGGGTGGAGCGCTGACCCAGCCTTATTTTTCTAGACGGTGGAGAACTTCCGTGCTCTCGCCACCGGCGAGAAAGACTTCGGTTATGAGGGATCAGTCTTCCACAGAGTTATTCCCCAGTTCATGATTCAGGGTGGTGATTTCACGAGGGGTGATGGAACAGGCGGGAAGTCGATTTACGGCGACAAATTCAAGGATGAGAACTTTAAGCTAAAGCACACCCGCCCGGGACTTTTGAGTATGGCAAATGCTGGCAAGGACACCAATGGATCGCAGTTTTTCATCACTACCGTTGTTACCTCGTAAGCATTTCCCGTTTGATGTTGCTCTCTTCCTGTTATGTGCTGACAAGATTGTGTTATAGTTGGCTCGATGGACGTCACGTCGTCTTTGGGGAAGTCCTGGAGGGAATGGATGTCGTCACCGAGATTGAGAACGCCAAAAAAGGAAGCAATGACCGCCCGCTCGAGGAGGTCAAGATCGTAAAGAGTGGCGAATTGGAGATGCCTGAAGAAGGTATCCACGTGGAGCTTTAAGCATTTCGCTTTACATTCCAGCCTATTTTTTGCCTTTTACCACTTCTGCATGGAAAAAAAAAATTATATACGATATGCAACGAAGTCATTGATATCATTTACATATTTCTCTGCCGCTTTCTTTTCTGTCAACGCATTGTTCGTGAATTGTGAAACCTGTGCGAAACTTGTGCATCTAGCAAGGGAATGTGCTGATATTTAACGTCGGGAACAGAAAAGGAAGCGACGGCCACGGAAGAGGCCAAGGCGGCCCCGTTGAAGAGCGCAGATGAGCATGCCAGCATTGCTGGAGGTATGTTTGATCGTGTCAAGGACTCTGACGTTAACTGGGGTATGGCCCAGCTCCTTGCTGGAGGTTTGATTATCAGCCTTGGTGTAGCTTGGTATGTGCGCCGCCGTCGCTCGACCGAGGTGACTGAGAAGTATGCCGAGTAAGAAATGTGTGCCAATTAAATGAGTGATATAAAGCTGGAGGTGGTCCTTGTGTTTTATCAGCTGTTTTGGGTTGTGTGATTGCCGTTTCCTGGAGATTTTTTTTTTAGTTGAATATTTGGTGGTCTTCTTTCATTCAAGAGCTAAGGGTTCGATGTGATACTTATAATTTGACTTTCCACAAGAAGCTCCGCTCCTTTGTGAGCTTCCTCTGCACATAAGGCTGTGACCATCAACATCACCAATTGTCCTCCATCAAAGCTCCAATTGATGCCTGGTGATAGCTCTCATCAGGCAATATACCCAGCTGCAGCTCTCGTTCTCAGCCGCATCAATCCATGTTCCCTCTTACCAACCCCAACCATCCAAGCTCCAACTCTAATCCCCACATGTTCCACCGCCTAATCCACTTCCTGCATCCACCACCACATCCCCCTCAACCTGTAATGATCGAGATGTCAATGCCCACGCCCCCATCTTTAAACAAACCCAAGCATGTCAGTTACTGGCTTCGCTGCCTCAAAACATGTCTTCCCACCGACTACACTTCGACAGACCTCAATCGTCTTACCCTCGGCTTCTTCACGATCGCAGCTTTGGACCTCCTTGGCGCCCTCTCCACCTCTACAAGTCTGGAAGAGCGTGCTGGATGGATAGACTGGATTTACCATAACCAGCTTCCTTCTGGCGGGTTCCGTGGAAGCCCTGCGACATTCTTGTACGGTGCGGCGCCGCACTGGGATCCTCCGAATCTACCGGCATCGTTCTTTGCGCTGGTAACGCTGATAAGTTTAGGCGATAACCTCGAAAGGGTTGAGAAGAAGGGCTTACTAGCGCTATTACCGAAGATGCAGAGGAGTGATGGGAGCTTTGGGGAGTGGTTGGGCCCCGACGATGAAGTAGTGGGAAGCAGTGATATGAGGTTTATCTACTGTGCCTGCGCGATTCGGTGGATTCTGAAGGGACGCAATGGAGATGGCATAGTCGAAGGGGTGAAGGATATCGATGTAGATCGGTGTGTGAGCTATATCGCATCTGCGGAGGTAAGTTCTAAGGCGTTGGACGTATGCGAAGGTGATGGGCGCTAATTTAGAGCGATGACAGACATACGATCATGGCATCTCCGAGAAGCCATTTGGAGAAGCTCATGGTAGGCCATCCAGTCCTTTTCAAGTTAGAGGATCAACTTCTAACTCTCTACAGCTGGCCATACCTACTGCGCTATCTCAGCCCTTTCCCTCTTGAACCGCCTTAAACCCACTGATACAGGTATCAGCTCCTCAGACAACATAGTCCGCTGGCTTGTCTCGCGGCAGATTCCCTTCGAGGCTCGTGATGGCTATGACGAAGAAGAAATTGAGGAACTCATTACCGAAGGCACTGAAGAGACCAGGCTCCAAGCTACCCATGTCGAAGCCGGTGCAGATAACCACCCGCTTTGGGCCGGATTTAACGGAAGGTGTGGTAAGCGCGGTGATACCTGCTACTCTTTCTGGGTTGGGGGTAGTCTCGACGTGCTGAAAAAGCTACATCTCATTGATGTCAAGGCGAATAGACGCTTTCTACTAGAGAAGACCCAGCACTTCATTGGTGGCTTTGCAAAGCTGCCAGGGCCGGGAGTACCGCCAGGTATAGTCATATGTTTCTTTCAAACTGTGGAAGTGGATGCTAACTGGGGACAGATATCATGCACTCTTTCTTGGGGCTAGCGGCGTTAGCTCTGGTCAGGGAGGATGGCCTGAATAGACTGGATGCTATGTTGTGCATTAGCATGCAGGCGAAGGAGAGGCTGATGGAAATGGACTGGTGGAAGGATGCGCCTGTCAGCTAGGTACTAATGAAAATGAAGGGTTAATATGATACCATGCATAAATATTTTAGAGTCATTTTTCTTCAAAAAGAGTTGCATTAATTCGGGATGTGCTCTAGGAGTGAGCATATGATATAGCATCTTAGTTTAAGTCGTGAGCTGGCTGAACAGTTGTGCTCTGGTGTTATGCACCTAGAAAGTGGCCGCTCCGGTACTACATGTATATAGCTTTTCCTTGGCTATTTCATTGGTCGAGTGATAGGCTGTGACCGTTACTGCCAATCTAGTAAATAGGGCTTGTAATTATGCTTGCAACTGGGCCCACAAAAATCTAAATTCCTCATAAACATATTCTTCCGCGTGCCAAATTAAAGGAGTTATGTCGATTGTTGACTATTTATTCTCTATAATGTTGTTCTGTTCTGGTATCATCACTCTTAGCGGCGTATTTTGAGTTACGAACTACATACATGTAGTTAGCTTTTTTATAAACACTATGCGAAGAACCAGATAACAGATCATTTATAAAAGAGGGGAATTGAATCCCTGACCAACTCAAAAACCCGGTTGTCGTGGAGGCCCCAAACCTGGCGGCAAATGGGCTGAATTTATAGTGCTGGCCTTTTCTCATCCCATCGTTAGAGATAATCTTTAAGTGGGGGTTGTTTCATTTTTACCCGCTCCAATTGAAGATGTGTATTTTTCTTCTCGCACTCTGAGTCCGCTGGTTATCTTAGTTTCGGGCACCTCTGTAAGGAAGACCTGTGCCCTAATGGTAGTTTCCAATTCTATCAAGCGGCTGGTAAGTATAATCATATGAGTTGAGTATGTGAGGAAACGGGTTTGAGGTAGTTTTCTCGGTCTTATTGTTATACCTTGTCCACGAAAATGTGAAGATCAGAATATAAATATATTTACTGCCATTCGATGCATATGGATTATATGAGATGTCAATTCCTTGTCTGTCAATCTCTTTAAATCTTAAGAATATGTCTGGCGATATCATATCAAAGGCCAGGATATTTCCAACGCGGAGCTCGCATTTTATTCGTCCCTCAGTAGAAAAGGCTCGCGCTAGCTTTAACGTATAGGGTGCCGGGTACGTAGCTACTCTTCCTCTTCAATCCAACTCTCTCTCCTGCACCTCATCTTGACAAAGCACCCGCCTCCCCTTGCATCACAGAACCCATCGTCTTTCCTCAATTGCCTTAATCTGCTACAGCAAAGTTCATCGTTAAAAGTGGTGAATAAAGAAACACTTTCTTTGTAAGTTACTTCTCTCAGTTTCTGCTGCCCTCGGACTTTTTGCATCTAACCTGTGCTGCCACGAGTGCAGTTGAACATCTGAAATGTCGGCACAGGTTACCAACGATCAAGAACTCCAGCAGTACCCAAAGTCGGGATATTATGCACCCCCCAATACCCCTATCCTCGGCCCTGAGACTGAGCGTCTTGATCACTTTTACGAAATCTCGAAAGGACTCTATGCGTTGAAGCGTGATGAAGATGATAAAATGGATGAGCTGTCACTCGATGGTGACGCTGGTGCCGAAGGTGATAATAAGATGAAGAAGTAATCTTCTTCCGCTCTAACTTTGGTATGCTCTTATCTTCTTCCTCTTAGGAGTTCATGTCTTCGTTTGATGGAATTGAGCTAATGAAGATGGATGTCTCATGTAGCTGTTATGGTGTTCATTATTAGGGATTGGTGACATTAATACGTAGTCTGGTCTTTGGAGGTGAAGACTATGATTGGGGTAAAAGCTAAAGTCGGAGCATAGTTAGTTGGCTACTATAAAACTACATGTACCGCGTAAGAAAGAAAAAAATCACTTACCGCTACTTTCTGCTCTTATTCAGATAATTCCGTTGATAAGATTCGAGTCTTACCACATGAATAATACTCTGTTCAGGATTCTGCACAATTTCGAACACAACGATATGCGTCTAGTATTTGCCTAGGCTCGTACCCAGCCCTCCTACTGGTGAGCAGCTTGCTGCTGGTATGGGCTGGTAAAAGGACTAGTAATAGTCTAAATAGAATAGTTCGAGCCAATAATTGTCCCAGTGATTTGTGTTATGAATGCTGTGTACCTTTACCCAGAGCTGGAGATCCAGGCTTGAATAAATGGTAGGTGGCATACCGTAAACCAAGCGATGCAATCTGATGAATGTGAGCTCCCTGTTATTTCAAGGCACAGAATGAAGCTGATGAACCTACCAGGCTCTTTAATAACCGCTATTCTGTCCAAGAATATTCATTTTCATCCGCACACGGGCTTGATTGTTTTGGACTCCATGGCCATCTCGAAGTCGCTGCAATCCATTAATAGGCACGATCCAATAGATTAGTAGTCAGCACGCCTCGCCAGAAGCACTAACAGTTATATAAAGAGGAACTGCAGATCGAAATGCTAGTTAGAGCATCATCTTTGGTCTTCGTCTGCTTTCGCCCCACATATCGGAGATAGGGGGTGGGAGAAGATACAACGTCAGCTGAAGAGCTACCTATATACCTATAGAGAATGAAGCTCAGTCTTATCTAGCTCTAGAGCTAGCTTCTACCTCCTAGCCGATTGGATACGAGCCTAGCTTTTATCGTCTGCTTCTCGTTGTTGATATAGCTGTGTTAAGGCTATTCATAGGATATCACTCGGTTGCCAAGATCGCCTACTCCTGCGCAGTCGAAGAAGCCTACAAAGCCACAATCACCTTTTGACCGCGCCTAGATCTTGAGACATACGAAAATCTAAATCGGGCAAAAAAAAGGGTTGACCAACCACACTTATGTACTTCTAGTTAGGCAACGGAAAAGAAGTTCTATTTCTTTGAGACAAAGAAATTCAAATTACCCTTCGCATGAAGGGGGACCACAGAAGCAAGCAACTACAGAAAACTTAATAGAATATCTCTACCCCCCCCCCCCATAAGTTCTCGGCATATACCCAGAAGCCCGGGACGTGGGGGCAACAAATGTTTACGTTACTATGCCCTCTCTCGGGGCCGTAAGGGGAGAGTGCAGAGAGAAACGCCCACAAAATCCACAGAGCCCACGGAACTAACAGAGCCTACAGGACCCCTCCAAAAAAAAACAATCATCTTCGTTCTTCTCAGGCCCTCGGTATGGACCCAGGTACCCAAGAAGAACGAAAGGGGACGACCTAACGAAAAAAAAGAAAGAAAACAGGCTTTCTCGAGCCCCCAGGGTTTTACACTCATGAAGCCCAAGAGGCGGAAAAAATATTATTAATCCCCCAACTCACCACCCTAAAGGGAAAGCAAGGCGGGGGAGAGGAAAAAACCGCACGGCCCGCCCACTAGGAACCAGGGGAGGCGGGGGGTATGTGTTGGGTGACTACATGTATGTGGTGGGTAGGCAAGGAGCGGGAGAGAATACATGTACATAGTTACCGCCTTGAAGCCCCTAACCGCGAACTGATATTGGTAATTTCGCCCGCACAAACCAACCAAAAGGAAGAAGAACAGACAACATTACATGTACATACAGCCGCGTTCGAAAAGACCTGACACCCTAGGTAGGCCAAACCACGAAGGAGTCTTTTCTGCTTTTTAGCTTTAATTCTCGTATATTCAAGGTCGTACTCAGAGAGAGAGAGCTACAACATCTCCATTTCGATCACATCTTGAACGTCATGGATGTGCGGGAGCAAACAAACGAGGTTATTCTAGAATCATATGTGATGTTAAGAAAAGACATGGCTCTGACCAGAATACAGGCTGGGAGGGGGAGCGGGTAGAGACCAGCTACATAAGCTACACAAGTATCATAGCCTATGCATGGGGGGGGGGGGGGGGGAGGTGTATACACGGACCAACCAACCAATCAGCACAGACCCGAATAATCATGCCAGCCAACGGCACCAATCACATAATATCACTCGGCGCCAACCAACCAAAACAGGGCAGCTAGGAGGACGGTCACGTCAAATACCCAACCCCCCCACGCTGGGAATATTTTCACTTGGTGGTGATTTTGGTGCTGGCCCTTTGACTGGGGTAGGTACATATAGGTACTATGGGTTTCCACGGGGCATGGGTGTGTGTGTGGGGGGGGGGGGGGGGTTTGCTCATGCTTCATGCTTCATTCTGATTGTTATATGTGTATGTGTATGTGTATGTGTATATCATGCACAGAAGAAGAGACGGCATGCCAGAAAGAAGAAAAAGAAGAAAAAGAAGAGAAGAAGAGAATGATACCATTAATACCGCCGTACCGCCCATATCCCGTACCTGCCATGCCTATGCCTATGCCTATGCCTATACCGACTAAAATTAAATCTACAAAAGGAACACAAGATAAAATAAAAAAATAAAATCAGAAAGAAAAAGAAGAAAAACCCGGGTCCCATATACCAACCAGATTCACGAAACGACCAAATACCAAATACCAAAGACCAAAGACCAAAGACCAAGCACAGAAATCACAGAAATCACAAAAAAACCACAAGCTAGAAATTCATACGCTACATACCTCCATAAGTCCCAAAGAGAAAGAGAAAAAACTAGAAAAAAGAAAAAAAGAAACCCCCCCCCCCCTACGTCCACCACCCCCCCACCTCGCCCGCCACATTCACCGCCGTACTCACTGCCCACAGCCCAATCAAGCACCACCCAATCCCCCTACTCATCATCCACCCATTCGCCGGCACGGCCACCAACAGCACCACCAGCGTCAGCAGCAGCGTCGCCGCACTGACCACCAGCGACCTCGCCACCTCAATCTTATACGCCTCATGGCCCTCCCTCCCCGCCGTGATCCACAGTCCCGACAGCCCCACTCCCAGCAAGATATTCAGCATCGGCCCGCCAAAGCACGCCGACAGCGCCATGACCGGAAACCCCAGGCGCGCCACCGTGATATCCGCCACCAGGTCGCCGAGCGAGTTTCCAACGGCGAAGATGGTGAGCCCGAGGATGGCGTCCGAGATGCCCAGCACGACGCCAAAGGCCTTGAGCACGCCGACAACCTCGTTGGCGATGGCGCTGATCCAGCCGATCGAGACGGCGAAGCCCGCGAAGCAGAGGAGGTAGCGAGAGCGTGGGGCGTGCGCGGGGGTGGTGAAGGTTAGGAGCACGCCGAGGGAGACGAGCCCCGCGATGAGCGCCCAGAGGATGGGCTTTGTGAGCGATGTGGCTGGATCGTCGTCCCACGCAAACATGATGACGAGGAAGACCGGGGCCGTGAGGCACTGGGTGGCGACGAGCCAGCGGTTCCATGTTTTAGGCCCGATGGGGGTGTCGTGGATGTGGTGGTCATGGCCGTGGTGTGTGTCGTTGGAGGGCGACTCGGGGGCGTCGAGGACGACGATGGGCGTGTCGGCTGGTGTGGACTCGGAGGCACTGTCGGCGTCGGCCTCGACGACAGGAAGGGTGATTGTCAGCAGGAAGACGGGGACCATGGCGATGACGGCGAGGAGCTTCTCTGTGATTGACTTTTCGCGGAAGCCGCGGAGCGTGGGGAAGAGTGTTGCGGCGAGGAGCTGCGGGGGCGGGAGGCGCTTGTAGGGCCACCAGGAGATGTGGCGCCATTGGGCCGTGGGCGTACCGGAGAGGCCGCCGAGCGACATGGAGTCGAGACTGGGGGGCGGGAGGCGGATGGACGCGGGTGGGGAGGAGCCGCGGGAGGATGAGCCGCGCGGAGAACCAAAGTGCCTGGGCGAGCTTATGTCGCTGCTGGGAGAGGGCGGGACGAGAAGAGTGGGAGAGCCGGCGGACATGAAGGGTGAGGTTGGCTCTGAAGATGTCGGCGAGAGGCGGGCAGCGTTCGGGCGGCCTTC
Organism: Morchella sp. 2018-W38C; assembly: GCA_024713705.1. Lineage (NCBI taxonomy): Eukaryota > Fungi > Ascomycota > Pezizomycetes > Pezizales > Morchellaceae > Morchella > Morchella sp. 2018-W38C. Next base: position 636,683 of record JAMJEX010000025.1, on the reverse strand, counting down.
ATTGGCATTTGGTAGCGCAAGGAGGTCTGGGGAGGCTGTGCGGAGGGACAGTGAAGGTGTCGTCTCGATGAAGAGGTCTGGCCGCGGGCTCATGGGGCTTGAAACCGTCACGTCTGGCAGCGGAGGCAGCTGGCCCGACTGGTAGGCGCCCCAGTCCATGGGGGGTTGTGAGGCAGCGTTGACAGAGACGGCGCGCAGACGGCCCTGGTTATCGTGGTGGGGGATGCTGGAGAGAGGTGCGTTCATTAATGACCCTGGCGCTGAGCGTGCGCTGGTGGCTGATGAGAGGAAGGGGTCGTCAGAGTACCTGCGTAGATGTATTGGTCTCCCTGCAAGGTTCTTGTTCTTCTCGAGATGGTGCAGAACAGCGCGGAACTGAGAGAATATATTGGTGAGTGATAAGCCATGACGGACACCAGGGTTAGGTTAGCGGTGGGGGGGGGGGGGGGAAGTACCTCGAGAGCACCAACCAAAGAGGGCCTGATGTTGTGCGGCGTCGCAGGAGTCATCGAGCGCTCCATTCGCGGCCGCTGGATTCTCATGTTGTTGCTGAAGGAGGCATATGCTGCCTGCTCCTGCTCCTCGGCGTCGTCTGTGTCATCATCCATATTGGTGCCGCGCTCAAGGGCACTAAAGTCATGGGACGAGGCCAGGAGGCCGTCGGTCTCTCTCCCGACGCCGCCGTCCTCGTCGTCATCGTCAACAAGCAGGTTCTCCTCCTCTTCGGGGGCCGTATAATGCTCCCTGACATTCCGCTCCAGTCTTCTCCTCTTCTTCCTGCTCTGCGACACCCAGTGCCACACCACAACGAAGCAGACATAGAACAGGTAGAACACCACCATGACCACGCACTCCCACATCTGGATCTGGCCGTCGGCAAGGAAGAAGATGCCAAACAGAACGGCGACGATGAAGAACGAGACGTCCCTGACGAAGCTCTTCTTGCCGACCTTGAACGGATGCACAATGGCCATTGAGCCCGCCACCACGGCAGCAATGAAGGAAGCAGCGCCGATGAGCTCGCCGACGGCCAGCGAGCCAGAGTTGATCTTCATGGCGGCAAAGGTCGAGAAGACGTCGGGCGACCCGTTGCCAAAGGCCAGGAAGGTGACACCCGCCATGGACTCGGACATGCCGAGGATGTTTGCGATTGTCGAGAGATTGATGCAGAAGAAGTCGGAGGCGGCGATACCAATTGTCTGTATAGGCCACAAAATTAGCACGCAGCCCATATGCTTGCCACGGAGCTCCAATTGCCGCGGGGAGGGGGGGGGGGTCGTACAGTGAACAGCATGATCAGCCAGGCACCCATGATTGCGAACGGCACCGCCGGGACATTCCCAAGCGTGCAGTAGTAGAACTCGAGGTAGTCGAAGAAGCCCACCTCCTCGTCGCGGCAGTTTTCGCGCACAAAGGTGCACTTGTCTTTAAACTCGTGGACGCGGCGGCACTACAGAGAGACCCGTTGGTGAGCACATGTCTTTTTTCTTTTTTTTGCACTTCTTTTTTACACTTTTTCTCCTCTTGTTCACTCGGGGAGTACTCACTTCCAGATCCTGGAGACGGATCTCCTGGAGCTCTGCTTCGCTCCTTGCCCGCTTGACGAGCCCCCAGAAGCGGTTCCCATTGGTGGCGGTGGTTGTGGTTGTGGTGGTGGTGGTTGTGATGGCTCGCTTGAGGAAGGTGTTTGGCGCCGACCGCGAGAGTCGTTTGCCGTCGGCGGTGGAGAGCAGCACGAGCGATAGCACCAGGAGGAGGAGGGGTACTGCGGTGCGGCAGCGCAGAGAGGAGGCGGGAGAGCAGGGCAGAAGCATCATGGGAGTTTGTGGTTGTGGAGCGCAAGGGACATCCTCGGGGGGGTTGTGTTTGTATGTATGTATGTACGAGTACTGTGTAGATGGAGAGGAGCAGAGATGGAGGCAAGCAGTAATACCATGCAGAGTGGGCGGTAGATGGATGTACTCTGTGTAGATATGTAGGTATGTAGATGGAGAGGAGCAGCAATAGTCTGGATGTATGTATGTATATGGTATATGGGTAGATAGAGATGTATGATATGGTATATGGGTAGATAGAGATGTATGTAGATGGATAGATAGATGGACAGACACATGTAGATAGCACAAGAGAGAGACAGGTCTTGTTCAACGGCACAACCTGCAGCTTCAGGGAACGGGCGTGTCTAAGCCTCGTAATAATAATGCAGCTGCAGTGCCGGATTGATTAATTGTTTGTCCCCCCACAGACATGTAGATACTGGCAGATACAGACATTGCTCTTCCACCTGGGTACTCTACTCTGGCACTAGATACACACATGTAGATACTGTAGATACTGTAGATACTGTAGATACTGTAGATACTGTAGATACTATCGCAGCGAGACACAACACTCGAGGTCTCTGCCCTGACTGGCTGGCCGGGAATGGGAACCTGATTGTGCTGCTGCTGCTGCTGAGCGTGGCACTCCCCGGGCCAGTGAGTCTAGGTATGTACATAGAGTAATTTCACGATTCACCTCCCCCCGGGCACCGTCCGCTGTCATCATCGAGTCCCAGGATTCCGTGCATCCATCCACAGAAGTCTGCTGGAGGAGCACAAGAAGATCTAGAGACAGGAGTGAGAGACTGAGACTGAGAGTGCGTCGTGAGAGTCCGCAAGTGAAACAAATGACGATACGGCTGTGGCGCGACGTGCAGCACAGCCCCTTGGCCGTGGCGGTGCACTGGCACACAACACTTCGAGTCAATTGGGCGAGGAGGATCTTTGTTTACACGCGACGGCGAAAGTGCAGGCGCCGTTCACGTCTTCCCCTCCACGCCCCCGCGCCCCACTCGCCCCTCAACACCACACCACCACCACCACCACAATCACCACCACCATCACCACTGCTTCAGCTCAGAGGTGCTGGCTGATACGGCTTCGAGAAGAAGAAGGAGAAGGAGAAGCTCTGTGCTAGTGGTACAAGGAGGGCTGTCCATCCATCTACATCCATCCCAACACTCATCTCTCACCCACCCATCCAGCAAACCAGCAGCCCCCCACCCCAGTCCGCCACAATGCCCCCCGCCCGCCTCTCCACAGGCTCCTCCTCCCGCCGGCGCTCCGGCTTCGTCGCCACGCCCGCAAAGACCATCCAGATCCCGCTCAACGATGACACGGCCGAGAAGGCCAAGCGGCACAAGCGCCGCACCATCCTGCAGGACATGCAGATGAACAAGATTGCGGCGGCCGTGACGCCCGGCAGCCGCCGCGTCACCATTGGCGACCGCGGCGAGAGCCCGCTGGGCACGCCGTCGAGGGTGGGAGGCGGCGAGCTCGACGCGGTCACGCCAATGAGGAAGGTGCCGATCTTGGCCAACTTTGAGGAGTGGATGAAGCTGGCGACGGATAATGTTTGTGGATACCTTTTTTTGTTTTATTTTTTTAACTTCTGCTTGTGTGTGTTTGGAAGGCTTGGTGGGGAGGGGGTGGGAGTTGTGGTGATGATAATGGGCTAATTGGAGAGGGGGTGCGGGTGCGGATAGAAAATCAATGCGACCAATTCGTGGAACTTTGCGTTGATTGACTACTTTTACGACATGTCGCTGCTCAAGGAGGGCGAGGGCATCAATTTCCAAAAGGCCTCGTGCACGCTCGACGGCTGCGTCAAGATCTACACGAACCGCGTGGACTCGGTCGCGACAGAGACAGGCAAGCTGCTCAGCGGCCTGGCCGACAGCAGCTCGCGGAAGAAGGGCCGCGGCGGCGACGACGAGGAGGACGGCAGCGACGCGGAGGTGGAGGAGGACGGCGACGGGGGGGTCAAGAAGCCGCGGAGAAAGGTGGGTTACTTCTAGGCTGTTGCTGCGATCATTACCCCCCCCCCCCCCAGTGACAATGCTGACCAGGTCATCTACTCTATAGGCACAACGCTCCTCCGAGGCAACGCTTGCAAAGGACTTCCACACGCTACAGATCAAGAAGCTCGAGCTCGAGTTTTCCGTCGACCCGCTGTTCAAGAAGGCCTCTGCCGACTTTGACGAAGGCGGCGCCAAGGGGCTGCTTCTCAACCATCTCAGCATCGACAACAACGGCAAGATCGTCTTTGACTCGTCCGACGATAAAAAGGCCGAAGAAGAGGAGGAAATAAAGGAAGAAGACGAAGACGAAGACGGCACCCCCAAGCCCAAGCCTGCCCCCGAAGAAAAGATCGAAGACCCGGAGGACGAGGACATCCCAATCGACATCTCAGTGCTCGCCTCCCGCTTCTTCCCAGACTTGAGCCGTCTCGATAATCAGGATGTCTGTCCCTCGCTCAAGGGCTTCGAGTTTGGCGACTCCGCGGGCGCGCTAGACATACCCTTCTTGAAGGCGCTTGAGGAGCGTGCGGACGAGGAGCTGCAGGACGCTGATGACGGTGCGTCGGATGGTGGCGGCGACATGGCGTTTGGCTTTGACGACGGCTACGGCGTCGGCGTCGAGGGCGACGGCCTCGGCTTCGGTGAAGGCGGCGAGGTCTGGGCGAATGAGACAATCGCGGACGCAGCGGAGCGCTTTATGAGCCCGGCCAAGAGGCCGACTATGATGGGTCTTGGGGGAGCTGACGGCGAAGACGAGAGGTTCGGCGAGGTTGACGGCGATTATAGAGTTGGTTTTGGAGACTCTGCGGAGGGGATCTTGAGCTACTTTGACGAGGCGCTGAAGAAGAACTGGGCCGGTCCTGAGCACTGGCGCATCCGGAAGATCAAAGGTTTGCACACCCCCCCCCCCCCCATCCCTGCCTTGGCACAGAAGTGCTAGTATATGCTAACGAGTGATGCCCCATGAAGACAGCACCAAGTCCAACGCCGCCCCCGTGCGCGTCCGTAAGGAGAAGGAAACCTTCGAGATCAATTTCATGGACCCCGCCGGCGACATTCCCCCCGACGTCTTCGCGCCCCCCAAACTCCGCAGCGCCACCACAATGCCCAAAAAGGACCAACAGCCCAAATCCCGCTACCTCCTGCCCGACGACAAACTCTTCAACTCGCGCCAGCTGCTCAAGCTCTTCCTCAAGCCCAAATCCAGCATCCAAGAGACCAAGCGCCGCCGCCTCACCCTCGGCGGCGGCCGCGCCACCACCGGCGCTGGCAACACCACAACCCACGACATCCCCGCCGACGCCGACCCCGGCGAAGACATGGACGAGGAGTTCTGGGCAAAGGAGAACATGGCCATGGAGATCCAGGCGTCGTCCACGCCCGACCCCAAGGTTGCCGGCAACTACGACGCAAACTTCTTCCAGGACGACGGCATGGGCATGGGGCTCGGCGGCCTGCCCGACGATGACGACGACGAGGACGAGTTTGCCGACGCCAGAGAGGCATTCAGCCCTGGGCCCGAGGGCGCCGCGGCGGCGGCGGCGGCGGCGGCGCAGGCGGCGGCGACGCAGGGCCTGTTTGGCACGCAGCAGCAGCAGTTCCCGCCAGGCACGTTTGGCGGGAACCTGGAGTTTGGGAGCCAGCTGGTGACGGGCTCGCGAAGGATGCGCCCGGAGTATGTCCAGTATGCGCGCGTCGCGAAGAAGGTCGATGTCAGGAAGCTGAAGGAGAACTTGTGGACGGGGCTGGCCTTTGAGCAGCCGCCCAGTGAGGTGGTGCCGCCAGGGAAGCAGCAGCAGCAGCAGCAGGGGGCGGTGGCGCCGCCGGAGGAGCCGAGGAGGTTTACAAAGGTGATGAATGAGCTCCAGAGAGTGTACCCGCAGAAGACGATGGCCGACATCTCGACGTCGTACTGCTTCATCTGTCTGCTGCATCTGGCGAACGAGAAGGGGCTGGTGATTACGGGGAGCGAGGCGCTGACGGAGCTGAGCGTGGTGAAGGATGAGAGTGCGGAGGGGCCGGATGGGTATTAGTTTTTTATTTTAGGTTGTTGTTTTTTTTTTTTTTTGTATTTTTTAAAACCCTTTTTTTTCTCTTTCCTTTCTTTCTTCTTTTCCTTTTTTGACATGGTCTTTTTTTTTTTTTTGAGAGAGAGAGAGAGAGTAATGAATTGAGTAGAAATGAGTTATGGCGGTTCGGACTTTTTATTGGTTTTTTTGAGAAGCATTGCTTTTTGGGAGGGGGTTATTCGAGTATACTGCATACGTACATGTATGTAGGATATCTTTTGTTAGTATCGGCGTTGCGTTTCTTTGGGCGGGGATACGTTAAGTAGTGCTGTAGCATCCATATCCACATCCACATCCACATCCACATCCACATCGGTGAGATTGGCGCCTGCGAAGAAGAGAGTGCGCTCAAAGGGAAGGGCAGGGAGATATACATGTAGGTACTTCATGTATGCATTGCTATATATATATATATATCCACAGCTCTCCTGCCGCCCGCGCACTGTCGACGGCATCTCCTCTGTTGTCTGTTGCCGCAATTGAGTACATATGCTTAACCCCCCTCCCCCCACTTCTTCGATCGCCGTGCTTTAAGTTCCTTATATGTATGTATGGACCATCCCAAAGCTGAGTGCTCCAAGCGTAATAAGAACATACACACATCTCCCTGTTCATGCAGCGCGCATGCGAATACTCCGATCCTCGGCCGTAGGTTTGGCGGCAGGTGTTTTTTTGGTTTGGTTTGTTGCGTGGTGAAGCATTGGTAGACCCGCTGATGTGGTGTGGTGGGCGTATTCTCAGAGTGCCGTCTCCTCCTCATCCTCCTCGCGGGCGGGGGATGGAGCATGATAATAATAAGGAGGAGGAGGGAGGAATTGATTGCATCCCGCCGCCGCCGGCCTCAATCCCTAAATACATGTACATGTAGGTACTCTATCAAAGCGTCTTGGCGCCGAGTGATGGCCCATGAGTCGACACACACCTATGGCGCGAGAAGGCATAGGGGGTGGGTGGGCCGGGGTGTGTCAACTTCAGAGGGACTTTTTTTTGTTTTTTGTATTGGTGTGGGAATTAGAGAAAATTACACCGTTGGGCCAGGTTGCTAGTACCAATTATGGGTGTAGATCTCTCGATTGATTGGCTGCAAACGCCGAAGTTTACACACCTACTACTACATGTATGTACATGTAGTACCCACCATACATGTAGCTTCGACTCGAGCATACTCTGCATGTACCGGGCGTTCACTTTAATAGTAAGATTCTCTCATCAGATTCTTCGTACTTTCCGTCATGATGTATATTAAATCGGGACTCTAACTACATGTATATGTAACCAAAACCCGAAGGTCGGGTTGGGTGTCTTTAGATCAGGCTCAAGAAAATACAAGTAGATACAGGTTGTTGCTGAGTACAAAAAAAGAACAAAAGGTACTGCAGATATAGTTATATCTACTACCCCCACCCCTGGGTTGAACCATGGACCTTCTATAGACGTTCAAAGGTCGGCACAACCACTCGGTGTTCCGGAAGGCGAGTGTTAACCGTTAGGCCACTCGCCCATGTTTGTTAGCATCCAGAAATCATTTTTCAATGCCAAACCTGTTATCGGAACTTTGTCGTCTTATCACTGCCAAGCTGGATAAGATCTCAGCGCGATAAGCACGCCGTCAATTAATTGTCCTGGTATGGAAAACAAAGACTTTCCCCTTTCATTATCTTAAGGACGTGCAACCTCCTTGTAATTTTAGAAACTACCGGTATCAAGTGTAATATTATAGCGAGCCGCCATTATATGTTATTTTTCCCAAATAAGAAAAGAACAACTACATCATATGGTATTGTACATCACAAAAATTATTGCATTGATCATCGGCACCAGCGCGATGTCTACAAATACTACCAGCACTCCTAGATTAAACTGCAAGTCTTCTACAGGAAGACAGGTACACCTCTCGGTGTGAGGTAAGTGTGGCAGAGAACCGCTGCACCAATCGCCCTTGTGTGTTCTTGGTGGGAAATCAAATTTAGCCAATGTGGGGTCGGCCAAAGACCTAGCCGTACATTTAAGCAGAAATACAAAATTTAAAAACCAGCCGTAAGGATCATTCATACCAGTCAACCAAAATTCATGAGGGAAACGAGGCTACGGCAGACTTGAGGAAACTAAGCTAACGACTGGGCGGAAGTCACTAGCTCTAGCTGTGTGACCGGCCTGCTCATATATACCAAAACGATTTGACGATGGTACACTGTTCTTATGGCAGCTACATTTATATCTTCTCAAGCGTACTGCCCTTCCAAATTTATCTCTTTAATACAACACTCATAGTAATGAATGAATTTAACCAAAAGAATCTCACGCATGCACAAACCGAGTGATATTTCATGACCAATACACATGATTTCCAGGCAGGGTAATCCACTATCGAACCCCAGTGCAACAAACTCCACGCGCGCATAGTACAACAAGTCCCCAACAAGCGTTGACACGAACAACGACAAACCAACGCGTCTTCCACCGCACCGACCGACAGAACTAAGAAGGCGTCCCCCCTCGAGATTGGACCCTTATACCATTCGCATCATCAAAGTCGCCCCGCCATGGCGCCCATATCCACAGACCTTGATTTCTTGAACGATGCGCTGAAAAACAAAACACGACTTCCGTACCTACCCCTCCCCCCACCCCAAACCTACCATTCCTTGCTGGGGAACAAGTAGAATAAAGTGAGAGATTGCGTGTGCATGAGTGCTGATTTCGGATGTGTTGACAGATCATGGAAATCCACCTTTGCCCGCCTCACATCCCCAGACCGACCCTCACAAGCAACAATAAACTCCCTCACCGCCTTCCTCACCTCACCAACCTCCATTGACAGTCTCGCGCAATGCTACTCCCCCTTCTCCCGCCCTAGCGCTATGTCAAAAGCAGACTTTGAACGCCGCACCGCTGCAATAAACTTCACGGCGGCAGACCTGCCCATTCCGGCGATCGCAGAGCTTAAAGATGCTGCGCTGGAGCTTTCAAAAAGCTTAGAGATCGACGAGGTCTCGGCGCTGCGTATCGTGGTTCTTGAGTACCAATCGCGGCCTGCAGCTACTCTGCTTGCGTCCGATGCAAACAGTGGGGAGGATGCGCCTGGTTCTCTCCCTAACCAGGCGGAGAAGCCGGTGATGAGCAAGGATGAGGAGTTTTTCGGTAGGGTCAGCATGTATATGAGCGAGCGGCGATATATCATCAAGACTGCTACATTCTTGGTGAGAGCTGCTATCAAGGCAGACCGGAAGGATAATATCTGGAGAGAGGTGGGCAAGCGATTTGAGGTTGAGGGTATTGTGGAGAAAGGCGGGTTGGCGGGGAAATGCATTGATGGAATTGCAGAAAGATGGAATGAGGGGCGAAAGGGAGGGGAAGGGCTACCAAATTGGGTTAGAAGTAGGTTAGAGGGAAGCGCTCATCCAATTGCGTATAAGTGGGAGCAACAGGTACGAACTCGTTCCCAACAGATTAGGGGGGGTGAGGGCTAATTTCTGTGGCGTTACTAGACACTATGGGAGATTCTCCACCTTCTCCAACTCATCTTCGTTCTCGTGTATAAATCACTGGAGGATTCTAGTGCGACGCTAGTAATCAAATGGTTCAATCTTATGAAAGAAACTGCCTTTCTTTCACACAGAATATATGTACCCTTCCCAGAAGCATTCGAGATAATCAATCTTTATAAATTCACATCCCCTCTCACATCTATTATCTCAACAACTATCCTCCAGCACCCCAAGACCGAAAAACATCTCCAGAAGGAATACATCCGCACCTTCTCCGCCGAATCTTCAGCCACCCCACCAGCACACGGCCCTGCCCGCCGCGCACCACCCCCTGCAGACGATAGTAGCTTCTATATTGAAAGCCCCAAGGCAATTAAAGCAGTCACCTCGTGTTTTGTAACAACAAGCTCTGCCCCAGGCGCTGCAATCCCTGCTCTTGCCTGGTCACTGATTGTCCTCGACATAATTATCTTTGTGAATGCTGCCTCGCAGGAAGAGGATTCAGATCCATTCAGCAATACATCGGCCGGGAGAGGTGAACGACACCCCACGGTTGAACTGTATGAGAACGTTCTCTCAGGGCTGTTTGAAGGTAGCGCAGAGAAGGAAATTAAGAGACTCGCAAACAGCACTGTGAGGGATGCTCTAGAGGCGATAGTACTAATGATCGAGCCTTCCGGTACTATTGGTGAAGCCTTCTTGGGCGCCAAATTCTGGATTGGCAGCGAGGAAGATGGAAATCGGATGAAAAACGTGCTTGCATCACTTGTTCGAAAGGCACTGCCGGATCTTAGTATCTCCGGAGAAGTGCTCATGACAGTACTATTGGTACATGAGTTGCAGTATAATGATCTTGCTTCTTATATTAGCTTCCTTGGTGACGAGGCTGAGAAGGGTGGTGAGGACTCAACAGGATGGACCGGTTCCGCAGCTGGGCGCTTTATGAAGCATGATGATGCAATGAGGTTCCTGAGGCGCGCGAAGAATAGGTTTCCATATGAACCTATACTCTTCTTGAGGCTTATTCGTGCACTGGCCTTAGAGAGCGGCGAGGTAACAAAGGATCTGGCCAAAATGGATACCTATACTCAAGTCTTACCTCCGGGCTTTGAGGATTATGATGTTGATAATGAGGATAGCGACATTGGGAGAATACAGCTTACGAATGATTTGCAAGTGTTTGCCCCCCGCGACGGAGGCGTGTTCGAGGATGAGTACGCACCCAGAGGAGGCATTGTAATACCCGCAGGGACTATTGGCGAAATCACATCCACGGGCGGCGGTAGGCTTGTTGTTGCATGGAAGCATGAATATAATGCGCTCCCGTTATTCGGTAGAGTGCTGGAATATGCACTTATCGGCGAAGGTTCTGACTCCGGAGCTGGAAGGCTCATGGCGGGAGAACTGGGGACAGGCGAGACTGCAACCGAGATAATTAGCTTGTTGACAATGCTTATTGCCTCTGGGACTGCGAGATCTAACAAAGCTGCTGAGGGCCTTGATGTTGCACGGATTCTCGAGGAGGCAAGCGATAATGTTGGAAGAAGTCGCGACGTAGTCTCAATTATATTTGATCTCCTCGAAGCCGGGTTACAGGCCGCTGCTCAATCAAGCAATACCGGCAAGTCAACGGAATTCATCGTAGCCGCCCTGCAGTTCGTTGATGCGCTTATTAAGCTTATCCCCGGACGTGTATGGCCATTTATTGCACGGAGTACCATTCTCGAACGAAATGGTCGTGGGGGTGCCTTTGTGAGTATTTTATCAGCAGTGGAAGTTGTGCGTGGTGATTATGAATTCACTATCAATTGCTTGAATTTGTTCGAGCACCTCGTTGAAGAGGCAATTCAGAGCAGTGTTGTGAACATGGGTGGAAGCCGTTCTCTCCAGCTTGCGTCGATGGCTTCGAGTACTACCACAAGATCCGGGGTTAGCATATCAGTCCAGAGAGAGATATTGACTAGCTGGACCAGGGTCACTGTTGATGTGTTCGAGAGTTACAGAGGCTGGAAATATGTCAACCAGGAACAGAGATTAGATATTGGTAGGTATTCACACAACCTCATATATTACGCAATTCTAACGGAGGGTAGGTCGGCGTATTGCAAGGATATTCTCAGCGATTCTTCTCCAGGTCTACGGCGTTGATGACTCGACAGATACCAATGCCAAAGTCATAAATGTCTTGGGACCTAGCGCTGAACACCTTGTAAAGGTTTTCCTTTCAGAGAGTGAGAGTGGGCTCCCAATGGAGCCAATCATTGGCGCCATTCACGACGGACTTGCGACTCCTGAGACAAGCTTGCATTTGAGATCTTTGAATGGGTGGATCGAGCATAACAACGCGATAATAGGATTCGCAGAGGTTTGTATTAGGGTTAGAGGTTACCTAGATCTGCCCCCTTCGCACCTAGAGAAGCAGATTTACGGTGTCAGCGCATCTTTGGCAAAGCTTTATGCCACACATGATCGGTATAGACAACCTGTTCTCGAGCTCTTTGAGAGTCTTGTTGTTGCGTCTGGCACAGCGCCCACTGAGCCCCCATCTTTGTTGGGGCATCTTGGTGCAGAGTGTGCAAGCCATTTTGCCACGTTATTAAGAGGCCTTGATAAGCCATTCGACGAAGAACTCCTTGAATCACGGATATGGGGCTTCGTGTCTGCTGTTGTCAGCAACAAACAGCAAGGGCTTTCTATACTGCTACTGCGCGGCGAGACCCTCTGGAAGGGTAATCTCAGTACCCGAGATAAAGCTCCAAAGATTTCGCTGTTATCAGTTGCGCTGGACTCATTGTCAGACATTGATAAATTATCTGCTGGAAGATCATTGGCCATGCTTGAAGCTGTTGTTCTCTCGCAGAATTTCTGGAGTCTTGCTATGGAGGACTTGGGCAAACACCCGAAGTTTATCAAAGCCATCACAAGCCATGTTGAGTCTTTAACAATTGAATTCCTCCCAGCGGATTCAAAGGAGATCATCACGGAAAAGGCCAACAAAGTTGCTGTTGCTGCATGCATAGCAAAACTAATTGCGATACATCTTCATAGCAGGCAACCATCTGTACGGGAACCAGGTTTTATCAAGGACTTAATACCAAGGTTGAGGTTCTACTTTGAGAGTGCGGTCAAGATTAGTGGTTATAGGGCGTCGCTGCACGGACATTTGCAGAAGAATTTTGAAGAGAAATGGCCAAGTCTAACTTTGATGAAGCTGAAGAAGACGAGGTTGAGGAGAAGAGAGTATGGAGCGGGATACTTTTATGACATGGAGTTGGCGGCGAAGGTTTTAGGTTTTGATCCGAGTTGGGCTGGGAGAGCGGATGGTTATGCTAGTGAGGTGGAACAAGCAAATCTGAATCTGTCTTTGGTCGATTCTCAGGTGGTGGGTTTAATCCTTAAAGACACGAACGATTGGTTGTTTACTAATACCCACCAGGTTCTCTTACGAGCATGGCAACTGTTGGCTATAGAGTTGTGTGATTTTGTTCCAACCTCAAAAGAGCTAGAACAACCCTTAATAGATCTTGTGGAGAGCTGTTTGGCGGCAAATATCGAGACTGGTTTCCGAACACCAATCTTTGCCAAAATCATCTGCGAGCGGGCAGAATTCGCGTTTGTTATCATGCGCAGGCTCCAACAATCCATCTCTGCAGCCAATTCTGCAAGCCACTTCGATCGTATCCTAGGTTTCGCATGGAAATGCATTCAAACTTCAACCTCAGAGTTTAGACAATCTCTTGCGACTGCAAATGCTGGCTACCATCGATCATTGCTGCAGATTCTTTACATTGCACTCCACTCAAATTCCAATAAGGCACAACAGTCAGCAGTGATGGCATACACTATTCTTGACATTCTAAACCTGGTTGTTGCCAGTGGCTTCAAAGATCTTGCAACGGCTGCCCATGAATATCCCGAGGCCACAAATCCCGGGGACATTGCGCTCATTACGGCGATACTGCAAGCTGCCTTAAAGCTGAAGGGGACGGAGATAATCCACAGCGGATTCAGTATCCATATTCACGAAAATGGCACAATCAGAGCTGCCACCACGCTCTTTTCGTGGTCAGAACAGTTGGCAACCGACGGCGACCCTGTTTATGGAGAGCTGAGTGCTTTATTTCTTCTTGAATTATCTTCGGTGCAAATTATCGCTGAGCAACTTGCGGTGGAGGGGATACTTGAACTTTTGCTTAACAGCTCCCTGTCAAACAAGATCCGCCAAGGTGTTTCGCCAACTTCTGATCCACGATTATACGCAATCTGGAATAGAGGCCTGCTGCCTATTACCCTCAATCTCCTTACTCACATTGGACCGAGGATCGCTAGGGAGGTTGTGGCGTTCTTGCAATACTTTGGGCCACAACTGGAAAATGCCGTTAGTGCATGGCAAAGTCACACCATGGTAACTTTATCGGCTGTTAACGAGGCTACAACGATTGTGATGCTCATGACAATATTGGCAAGAATGGGTGTTAAGGTTGACTCGGAAGGAAGCGGGCAAGGTCTGAAGTTCGACAAGGTAACGCTTTGCGAACAGGTGGATTATCTTCTTACCCACAAGACCTTCCTCAAGACACTTATCGTGCCGACAAACCTTGAGGAAGAGGAAATGATGAAGAAAGGGGACTCCGAGGATAATGAACTGACCGAAAAGGTCTTGCATGATATGGCGATATTACAAGGGCTTCTATCGGATGATGAAGCGGAGGAGTAGTGTTTGATGTGATCATGGGGTTAGGTTAATTTTGCCATTAAAACTGTTTTTCTTGATTTCTGGGAATGTTTATCGTTTTGTAGTTGTTGTACATTAGAGCAAAATATCAGGTGCGGATGAAGACATGACAATGATGAAGTAGGATGCGTAATAGACGGTCAGGATCATGAGCAGTCACTCGATGAAATGTGATTAACACAACTGGTGCTAGGTGACTAGACAAGAGGATAGATATACCAGAATAACTCGCATCTATAGGATTTCATATGGTACATCATGTATGTACTCAGCTTACGCTCAGAGGAGAAATAAAGCATCTCAGCCTCTGATTCTCAGGCGTGCAAGAGCTGTTAATCCGTTTCGGCTTAGTTACCCTGTCTTGGCACACAGCACAGACCAGTTCACTTATCGCAGCCGCGTCGCTCACTAGCAGTCTCTCCAAACGAGCTTCCCCGCCGTATCCCCCACCATCCAAAAATTACCAACCCCCGTCTTCAAACACATAGCTCCAAGAATCACCGCCAAATATGTCTGATGACGATTTTATGCTCGAATCTGACGGCGAGGAAGATACCGGAGTATTTGACTACACATCCGGGGAGGAAGATGATGACTCTGGGAACGTCGATGTCGAAAACAGCTACTACAATGCCAAAGGGATGAAGCAGACCGACCCACAAGCAGCTATCGATGAATTTCTAGGAGTTGCAGCATTGGAGGCCGAGAAAGGGGAATGGTATAAATGCCTTGAAGATAGCGGATGGAGCTTGAGGACCCGGCCAAGACTGATGGCTTGTTGCTTGGAAATTTAGGGGATTCAAAGGCTTAAAGCAAGCTATAAAGCTAGAATTTAGACTGAAGCAGCATGAAAAGGTAGCGAAACTCTCTGCCGATTTTGGTGATTGGAGGAAGCTCACTGATTGTACTTGTAAATTATAGGCTGTAGAACACTATGCCGAGCTCCTAACATATATACGCTCTGCTGTAACACGAAACTATTCAGAGAAATCCCTCAATAATATGCTGGACTTTATCTCCTCATCAAATGATCCTGAAGATATGCCATACATGGAGATGTTTTACGACATGACCCTCGAGGCGTTTCAGGGAACGAACAACGAGCGATTATGGTTGAAAACGAATATCAAGCTAGCGAAGCTATGGCTGGATCGTAAGGAGTATGGTCGATTGACCAGAAATGTCAGATTGCTACACCAAGCATGTCAGAAGCCAGACGGTACAGACGATCCATCAAAAGGAACGTACTTGTTGGAGGTTTATGCTATCGAGATTCAGATGTACTCTGAAACAGGAAACAACAAGAAGTTGAAGGTAAGGAGTCGCCTAGAAGATGAAGAGCTCATAGAGCTAATTGGAGCGAAGGTTTTGTACAACAAGTCTCTACGTGTCAGATCGGCTGTTCCCCATCCAAGGATTATGGGGATCATCCGTGAGTGTGGAGGGAAAATGCATATGAATGAAGGTGAACATCTAGCCCTAAATATTATTCACAGCTCTTGGTTCTCACCTCTTGATTAGAGAATTGGAAGGACGCCCAGAGCGACTTTTTTGAGTCTTTCCGTAACTACGATGAAGCAGGATCATTGCAGAGAATCCAGGTCTTGAAATATCTTGTCCTTGCTAGTATGCTCATGAAATCAGAGATCAATCCTTTTGAATCTCAGGAAACAAAGCCGTAAATACCCCCCCGAACTCTGGTTCTGATAGTCGTCTGACCCATCGTTTTAGATACAAGACCGACCTTCGAATTGTAGCAATGACTGATCTTGTAGAGGCCTATCAACGGAATGAGATTCACAGATATGAATCCATTCTCGAAAAAAACAAAGCCGATATCCTCTCTGACCCATTTATCCGCGAACACATAGATGAGGTTACGCGTAATATCCGTACAGAAGCTCTGCTAAAACTAATCGCCCCCTTCACTCGCTTTACACTCGATTTCATTGCACGCCAGCTTCGTATTTCTGTCCCGGAGGTTCAAGAGATCCTTGGCTTCCTTATCCTGGATAAGAAGATCCGAGGGAAGATCAATCAGGAGAATGGAACCGTGCAGATTGAGAGCAACGTGGATGCTGAGCGTATGCACGCCATGAAGGAATGGTCTTCTGCACTAGAGAGATTATCGACAACCTTGTTCAATGATGGTGAAGGTTTCAAGTCAGAAGACAATACCCATCTTGGTGGTAGTCAATCGTCAGTTATTTTTGAAACTCGGCGATAGTTTGTAAAAAGGTATAGAAAGTGGATATCAAACTTATGAAGGGTGGCCTACGTCGGAATTAATAGCCGCTCACGTTTGATGGGACTCTCTATGTGATGAATCAAAACCTCTTTGAAATCATTCTATCACAGTAACGAATCAAAGTTGTAACCATGTAAAGGTGTAGATTTTTTCCCAACTATCAACCCTCATAGATTTAATCTAATGTTGGTACACTATCATTGTCCTGTTTATCCAATCCGAGTCTGCCTGTCAAAGATATTGTGGGTTCAATCCTTCGAAGGACGAGAAGAGAGACGATGATTGCATCGATCAGTCGTGATAGCTATTAATACGGCCCAACTGTTTATCACGGGCATCAAACCGGGCCCATAAGAAAATACGAGGGGGGGGGTGGGTCGATAACACCTCTTGAGATCAGTAAATTTACTACTGTGAGGTTTTGAGAAATTCTCGTATAATGGCATGTGATAAACAACGTCCTTTGACCCATAGAAAGAAAACTAAAATGAATCCTATCATGCAATTGCTCAATACACGTACTCCAGTGGATAGTAAAATGTCTTATTTCAACAAATAATACATTGATCGACTCTTGGGACCGGCTTGCTTTGGTGCTCTATGAGTCCTCCACGCTCACAGTCTTAGAGTCTATGCCTACATGTATGTGGTAAGACATACCAATGTTTGCCATTGTCAGGGGAGGTTGCTTCGAGAAACGAGTGATTTCTGGTGGATCAAGTACTTCGCTTTGGGTCTCTGCTTACGGAGTATAATAACCAGCAGTTGACTAGCCATTTTTAAGCTAGTCATCATCTAGAGATGGTCCCAGCTTATGGAAAATCTTAGGACAGTGTAGCCTATCACGATCTCGGGGGTGCCTACAAATGAACCCAAGTACGAAAAGGCAGAAGAAAAGAAAGAAAAATCTATTTTCCCCTCACTCTCTCTCCAGCACATCCTCATCCAACTCTTCACAGACCCTCAACACCGTCCCCAAGCTCTCAAAGATGCCATTCGTCGACACCCTCAACATCCTCGCCGTCGTCGCCTTATAGTGCACCAGAACCACCGGTGAAGCAGCTTGATCGCTGTTTGGAACCTCAAACTCCCGCTGTACGTACGGAGAGATCTCCTTGTCGACAGCGAGCGCGCGCTGGATGGTCTCGGCGATGCGCCATGACGGTACCGGCAGTGAGATGGTACTGGGGAAGACGTTAGCGGCCGGAGTTTGCGCTGAGCTCAGCTGGGGGTTCTCACAGGGAATGCGGGTATTCGGGGTCGGGCGCGGGGGCGCCGGTTCTGCCTTCCATGGCCGCTTCTTGTGGGGTTGTGTGTGGGGGGGGGGGGGTATGGGGGTGAGGTTGAAGGGAGACTTGGCGGACTGGAGGTAGTTGAGATGGTTGGTGCAAGGGTTGATATCAGTGTTTTGCGGTTTCCAAAAGTATTCTAGTCTTTATAAAGCCACACTTTATTACTCCGCCTGACTGTAGCGGAATGTATGTAGATTATTGGTTATAAAGATGCGCAGATGGTAAGTATCTCCGGGGAGATTGCGGTCTGATGCGAGACTTGCATAAGACCCCAAAGCACCATCCCAAATGTCAATGATAAAATCCCCACCCCTACCCCCGCCAAGGCCTCTCAAGCCTCAATCCATTTTCTACACCCCACCATACACACCGTCCACACCCCACTACATCACAAAAAAACACAACCAAAACCCACAATGAAGGTCCTCACAACAAACTACATCACCTGCGCTGTCAAGGCCTGCAAGTCCACCTCCCTCTCCTTCCCCCTGCACTTCCAAGACGCAGAGCTCGTCCAGGAAGAGGTCGACTTCAAGCCCGAGTTCATCATAAACATCCTCCCCCGGATCGAATGGGAGGCGCTTAAGATCACCGCCGCTGAGGTTTGGCCGCCACATCCTAGAGGGCTGGCGAGCGCAAAGGTTGCTGACGAGCGCATAGCTAGGATTCACTACGTTGCCGGCGCAGAAGCCGGAGGCGACGGAAGAGGCGCCTTTGGATCCCCAGGTGCTAAATGATCTGCATACCCTGTTGCTTGAGGTCTGTGAAATTTTGGCGGCGCCTTCCGTGGTTATATGATAGCTGATGGGATGGGCGTCTTTAGACACAGGTGGCGGAGGGGAAGCTGGTTTGCGCCAATTGCAAGCATGTGTATAACATCCACCAGGGCATCGCAAACTTTTTGTTGCCAAACCATCTTGGTATGTCTATTCCAATGTGACGAGGTGGAGATCATTATGAGCTAACTTATGGGGAGTATAATTACACCTGATGGCATCCTTCTCGGGCTGGGTAGACGACCCAGCTCTCCCCCCTCTCCCTCTCCATCTTCCTATGGCACTCCCACTCAACCGCACCGTATATAATGATCACTCAACGATTTCTAAAAAGGCGTTAATTGTTTTTTATTTCAATTATTCTTTCGATTCATGGGATACCAAAAAGAAAAAAAAGAAAGAAAATAGATGAATAAACACCCTCTGCTCCCAGCAGCAAGGCAGAGCAATATCTTCATAACACACGCACGCGCAGACATGCAATTGACATTACATCTAACTACATACACACGTAAACCACATAATCCGCACCTCCCCTCCAATCCAATCCAATCCATTCTTTTTCCCAGTCTTCAAGCCATATCATGATTATTCACAAAAAAAGAAAAAAGAAAAAGAAAAGGAAAGGATGAAATAAAAAAGACCCAAACACCCCCAATTTATTTTTTAAAACGTCTTTACCAGTCTTTCCTTTCAAGAGACACCCCGGTCATCCATTTCTTGATTCCTCCCCTTGCCTGCAACCTTTTTTTCACCGATTCCCACACTCAGCCCTACTCGACCCTGCCCTCTTCCCCCCACCTGTCTCTCCACACCCCGTATAACATGTTATGAACCCATACAGACCAAATCTACAAAAAAAACACCCTGTAAGAAGGGTAAAGGAGTATTGAGAAAAAGAGACCTCATAAGTGCCAAAGTTAAGTACTAGACCCTCACCATCGCAAACAACATAGTAAAAGTTGAGGGGTGAGGGGTGAGGGGTTTCGAGGGGGAGAGTAAGGAGAAGAAATATAGTACACCATATACCAACCGGGATAGGGGAAAGGGAAAAGGTAACAAGATATCCACCGTAGATGCTACAACATAACTAATCCCGGAAAGAAAAGGAAAATAAGATCGTAAAACAAACACCGCGCCCTTTATCAGAAGTAGAAATAAAAAGGAGAAAAGAAAAATCCCTGAATTTGAATCGAATCAAGCCCTGAACCAACAAGAAGTAAAAATGTTTCCAACAAACGTGGTCCGAAGTAACAGGTGTGCCCCAAAATGACCCGCCTGGACAAAAAGAAAGAATAGCAATAATTTGATAATGACACAAAATCAAATCGACCCCAGGTAGAGCTTTTTTGGGGGGTGAGATGCCAAACCAAAAAAAATCGAAAGAAGCGGAGGAATAGGAAATTATGATTAGGTAAAGGGTTAAAGCCCATTTCTTTTTAGTTGAGGAAACCCTTGCAGCCGCTCGAACCACACAAACATGGAATCCTGTCATCACTTCCTAATTCCCTCTCAAACTTATAATCATATGTCAATTCCTCGTCTATCAAAGAATATAAGTTAGTGGTTTCTCTAAGATTCCATAATACAGAGGTAAACCTACTCTCTTTAATGTCCCTCAACGCATAAATAACGATTCTCTTGCTCCCCTCCACCTTAATAATCTTCGCCGTACAATTCGGGGTACAACTGTGATTGATAAACCTTGCAATGCCACCCCTCTTTGTGGCATCAATAACTGTATTCTCGTCGATTCTGAATAGATAAGATGACCCAATTCCACTCTTAAGATATTTTATTTCTCTCATGTCTGCCACCTGCTGTCTGACAATCTCACCAACATATTCAATGATCATGTCATTCGCTGCAATATTCTCCATGGCGTACAAGCCCCAGTTATGAATAGCTGATCTTGCGAACCTGACAGGCTTCTTCCGCTTCTTGAGCTGGTTGAAACGCATCACGTCCGCATCAGATGAGAATATTTGCTTCTGATTCTGAAGATTTGCAACGAGACGACGATTATTAACACGATTGGATCGGGATGTGGAGCCTGCAGCCTTGGTGATTGTAGTGGGTGCAGATGGAGAAGGCGGCTGGTTCATTGCTGCACGCTTGGCGGCGACCTGCAGGCGGTGGGGAAGATACATTGATTTTTCCCTTTCAGGGATCTTGCGCCATCCCTCTGTGCGAGCACACCCTGTTGAATTAGACCAGTAAAAGCCTTCAATTCTTTCCTGTACTCGTGTAGCTCCTAAGAAACAGTCAGTTAAATTCATGTTAAACCGGGAATCTGATGATAGTGAGAAACTAAGCTCACCCCTCATACCCTCCCTATTTGCCGCCTTCATCTCCTTTTGTTTGAACGCCCATGCAGCAACGTTGCCGAGATCTGCCGGCTCGACATCCTCTTGGTCAAGTGCAATTTTTAGAAATTTGAAGTCCTCTTCATCCTTCACTAAAGTCTGCCAGCCGTCAAGATCCAACACCATATCCCCATCGTCCTCTACGGCCGGAATGGGGCCTTCGGCAGTCGAAACTCCCCAAGAGACGTCCATCACCTCCTTCGGCACATCTTCATCGGTCTCCTCATCGTCTACCGCGAGTTGCCTGGCAACTTGTAGAGCCTCCGGAACCTCAACCGGCACAGTATCAGTTTTGGTTTTAGCCCCAGATTCCCCTAGCTCCTTTCCTGTTTTCAGTGCTATCTTTATAGCTATTGAGTCATTAATATCGTCATAGTCATCTGTCACATTGACAATCTCATCTTCATCATCAACTGGAGGTCTCCGAGAGGAAGATGGTCCTTGTTTCCTTTTCCTGTTGCGCTCCACCGGTTTCGCCACGACACCCTCATCTTCACCTTCGCTCTCGCTTGATGTAAAATCAATGTCACATTTCCTCTTCTTATTCTCATTGAACTTGGCGGGTTTTGATGGTGCACCGTCCACATCGTCCTCGGCACTTTCACTAACCATCGGACTCCTCTCATTGTCAGACAGACGAGGTTTCTTTGACATAATCTGGTCTTTAGTATCCATGCGCTCTTCCTCCGGTGTAGGCTCCTCTTCATCTGACGATACAGCAGTATCCCGCAGCTTTGATGTGGGCCCAACGCTTCCTCTTTTTCTCTTTAGATTCCCAATATGATCTACCAGTGGTGAATTGCTCGTAGAATCATCATCTCCGATGTCCGTCGACAACCCACGCGATATGGGTCTATCCCCCGTGGCTGTCGACTCGTCGTCTGAGCCACCTTCTGAGTCATATTGGTTAAGACGATGCGCAAGTGGACGGGCATCCGCTTTTGTAGGCTTTTTCTTGAACCCATTTGTCTTTGGACGCTCCTCCTCCTTCTTTGGTAGGACCCTTTTTTTGAATCGCGGGAGTGCGACCTTTACCGGATTTGTAGACATAGATTTGATGGAAGTCTTGGCAATTGAGTTTGAAGACAATATGGATTGAACCGGTGTAGCAACATCATTGACTGCCTGCGAAGCATTACCTGGGGGAACTACTTCATTTGTTGCAGCAGAGATTTTCGATTCCGCCTCTTCAACCCTACGTCTTTTATGGAGCTTACTTGATTCCAGAGAGTCGTAGATTGTTGGTGCGACAATTCTCTTTTTGAAATCGTTCATGAGCGCAGTTTTCATCTCTTTCATCAAAGCATCAGTAGTCTCAGCCAAATAATCGACTTTCACCTCGACTATTTTGGGGGGGTTGCGAACAGGCGAAGGAGTTCGAGTTCCTCCAGGGTGCATTTCCATGAGCATTTTGTAGGAGAACAACCTATCTCCATCGCATACCCGGAAGCACTTCTCCATGTCTCTTTTTTCCCAAAAGACAACATAGAATCCCGTCCTATCACAGAGCACGGTTTTTAATCCAAAATTCTTTAACCGGCCCTCCAGATGTCGCACATATCGCTGATCCCCGGGAATACATCGTGCGGTAATGAAGATATAAGGCCATCGCCCAACATGATCCAATGCCCTATAATTTTCTTTCTGTGTTTCTGCTAGTCGCGAATCACGATCACGTTCCCGATCCCGGTCTCTGTCTCTGTCCCGGTCTCGGTCCAGAGCTCTACTATCTTTCCGAATGGGCGAGGCACCTCGACCCCTCGATGGAGATTCCGCGCGGTACGACGGTCGTATGTGATCCTCCCTAGGCATCGGCGGTGGCTTTGGTCGATTCTTTGCAGCTTCTTGCTCTTTCCGTCTATTATCTTCCACGATTCTTCCTGCTAGTTTCTGTAGTTTTAGACCATCCCTATCCAATTCCACTCTAATCTTTTGCAATCCAATCGTTATTCCATTACCGCCGACCACCGCCTTTTTTGCACCTTCGTGAGCCGGGGACTTGGTCCTGACATTGTCGCGATAAAGAATAGAACATATCCCCAGTGAGCCACCCGTTGCCGGATCAACCTTGACCGCAATTTTCGAAATTTCACCATATGCCCGGAAATGCATCGAGATTTCATTCTCCGTGGTAAGCGCCGACAATCCCGAGATTAAAATTTGCGACGGAGGACCTGGTCCGATGTAATTCTCGTCCCACTTCCACCGTGTCCGGTAGAGACCTATACGAAGTCGCTTCTTGCCTAACTTTGGACCCTTTGTGTAATCCGGAATGGCTAGTCGGGGGTCTGTGATGGGACCGGAGACCTACTCACGTTCAGTCAGTTGTGAGCTCTCCGTCCCCCGACATCGCCGTAGCTCGACCGGGATAGGCGTGTGGCGAGGGAAATTGGAAGCAACAAAAATGCAAAAACGTACCCCTTCACCGTCGAACCGTACTACTGTTTCTTTGCTCTTCTTCGGAACACCCTTTTCCTCAAGGGCTGGATCATATTTGAGCTTCCAGTTTCTCTTGGTTGGATCCTGCTTGATCGCGGGAATCGCGGGAGGTGTCCCTTTGGGTGTCGGAAGTGCAGGGGGGGGTGGCGGTAATGGGGGAGGCTCTTTGGAAGCGTATGATTGTACAAGAGATACCTGTGGTCGCGGTGGCAGACTGTGTTTTGGGGCAGGAAGCACGGGGAAGGATTGAGTCGTTATCGCGGAAGAGCGGTTATTATTGCTTTGGAGTAAATGACTCGGCAGAGCTGTCTTCGTTACAGTCTGGGTTGAGGTTATGGTGGAAAGGTTTGTTGAATTTGAAGTAGTATTGGTCAGGGGATTTGAAGATAGTGCGCCGTTAGAGGTGTCCCGATCATAATCCCGATGAGATCTCTGGCGAGATCTTTCCCGTTCAGCCTGAGCCTTCTTCTCAGCCAAAACTGAGGGGGCAGCGGGGAAGAAGTCGGCATAGCCTGCGCGCGACATTCTGCTGCGAAACTTACAGCGGAAGTTGCATCTACAGTGGGCGTGAAGCTAGGAAAGTGCCGTTGAAGTTAATGAGGCGATTTGGGGGTGATGGTGAAAGCTCGAAGAGAATGCTGGCGGGCTGGTTGAGTTTGAGAAACAGAACTGTGTGTTCGCGTGTGTTTTTGGGCGGGGGGTGGACGCGAAGAAACAAGAAAAGCAAGAGGCTGCCAGGGGAGGGGTGTGGGGGGGGTTTTTCCAAACGAAGGATAAGACTAGCAGAAGCTAGACTAGCAGTAATGTGATTATTGAATGGTGTCAGAAGCGAGCGGAAGAATGGAAGATGGATACAGTAAAAAGAGAAGTGAAGATGGACACTGGGCAGGGGGAAAAAATGCGAGGGGCGTTCCTTCCTGGGAGAG
This sequence comes from Morchella sp. 2018-W38C, assembly GCA_024713705.1. Lineage (NCBI taxonomy): Eukaryota > Fungi > Ascomycota > Pezizomycetes > Pezizales > Morchellaceae > Morchella > Morchella sp. 2018-W38C. The sequence goes on along the minus strand of JAMJEX010000025.1, from coordinate 612,503 downwards.
AGAAGCAGCCGCAAGAAAGTCCCAGGGAGGCGTCAGATTCCAGTTGGACAATCAGCCAGTTGGTCGGTGGTAGGTGTAACTGAGAGAATGGCAGAGGACAGAATATTAACAAGGACCCAGACCGATGTCGATGGGAGAGAATGTAAGAATGGGTGTGTGTGAATTTCCAAGGAAATAGACACCGCCAGAAGGTTATAGTTAGGCGTAGCGGTGGGTAGTAACACTTTGTGGATGGAGGAAGCGTGTCGTGACTCGTGACAGCTCAAGAAGCCTCGACTGATGGAAATCGCGAAAAACGATGACCGACAGGCTCAGGCAATAAAGGAAAGAAAGAAAGAAATCCTATCCTATCTGTAAAAGTGCAGAAGTGGATGTGGTGGCGGTTGAGATTGGATAGCCCGGCTGTCTGGCCTTACAGAAGAACTAAAAACTATCACAGCTAGTGTTCTCTGGTTAATTTTGAAGGAAACAAGGCGCGGTGGTGACGCCGTGACGGAGCGTGAAGAGACACCCACGACACAGGTACACACAGAAAACTTCGAATTTCCTCCTGACTTGAGGTGCTAGTACATTATGGTCATAGCGTCGTTCCCATTGCGGCTTAGAACACGAGCCGTTTGGATCCTGCGCCCTGCCTCTTCATCGTTCGTCCCGCTGCTGCTCTCCCTACGAAGCGTATGTACCTGCTGTGGGTACATATTGGTATGGCAACCCCCTCACTGCTCTACACAGATACAATACCCGACTCGATCTCTGCAGCAACTCCTCCCACACTTACCGCTTGATGGAATGCCCTCAGTTCTTACATGCCCTACAGGACTGTTGACAGATGGTCGCAGACAGATGCAGTAGTGCCCACTCCTAGCTGGCCAGGTTGACGCATCGTCCAAATTAAGAGTCACCGAACCTATATCCTCTCCCTGGGAAATGACGACATAGCCACAGCGTGCATACATAGATACATGTATCAAAAAGTTATTTTCCGTGCATTCTGTTCAAAAGTTTGCTTCAGAGCGAAGCTTTCATGCAGAGAGGGCTCCGCCAACAATCGACTTTTGCAACGGGAAATGGTAGACACCTCCCAACAGCAGCAGCATTTTGTACGTTGGAGCAATGGCTTCCTATTGGAAAGCTCCGAAAACAAGCAGCATTGGGATGCGAAATCCACCTTATGGTGGCTCCAATCCTCGGCCTATTTATTACAGGCGGTTGATATCACAAGCCAGCAGCAGCACTTGGCTTGGAAACAGCCCTCTTAGTGGGAGATTTACCGCAAAACCAAGAGATGCAGATTGACGAATGTCGTTGGAATTGTAATCGTAGACTAGACGAACTCACAGGTTCCGCTCTGTCCTGGAGGCGATTCGGCCAGTTTTAAACATGTACCACCATTGGGTAAAGGTCCGAGCGACGAGTGATTCTGTGTGATGAGTGACGAGCACATCTATTTAATGATCACGGTATTTTAAATACATGTGCATTTATCAGACCCCACTTAGCCTACTCTACCTAGTTTGAATCAAGGGATAAACTATACATCTATATGAGATCTATTCGCGAAGGAGAAGCTCGGTACGGCTGGTCGCCTTATCTGTGATGAAATGGGGTTTCTATACCTTGGGATGTAGGCTGCCTCCCGGTAGCTTAGAGCTTATCGGTGAAATATATATGTATATCTCTTAAAGCTTCAAACCACGCATTAAAACACTAGACTTCATTGATACCATACTAAAAAGTGACGCTCATTCCTCGTACCTGGGAGTCCCCCCAGATTCCTCAAAGAATATCACCAATATCCGTGATCAAGACATCAAAATCCTGTGGATCCACATCATGGATATCAATAAACTCCCCATGGTCTCTAGCATCCTATTAACGCTTGTTGGGGAAAAAGCCCTGGGGACTGACATGACCCGCGAGGCAAAGCGGCGGCGGATCGCTTCGTAACTTGGGGGTCCAATGTAGGGGGCTTGAAAACTGTGGGCATGCCTCGAACTAAAAGGGCAAATAATTCTAGGAACTTGTCGTCTGAGGGGTCTGGCTGAACATGGTGGGTAGTGCCTAATGAACCGAAGCGAAGCGTAGGTGGATGGGAGTGAATACCAGTCTAAAAAACAGACCTTAAAGGATCACCTATACACACAACCACCAATAACCTCTTGGCATTTCGTCCCAGGACGCCCAAATAGGAAACTTGGGAACGCTCCAAAGGGTAAGGGTTAGACTCTCGCTATAAGGATACCAGTGGCTGGTCCGCAACCGCTGTTTTGCTAGCATTCCCTACTTTCTATAAGGAATAATTCGCTATGAGGATACATATTCTTGGCCCCGACGCGACGTACACTCATAGCGAGAGCCTACTGCACCTTAATTGACCCTTTAAACACTCCTATGGAGTTTGCAGTATCAAACCCGCCCTTGGGGATGAACTTGCATAACATGAGCCACTCAGAGTCACAGCATGACCTTATTGAAGGAATAACTTACAGCACCAACGAGAATCAACATCCACCGGTCGAGCCTCTTGATTCCAGCGTCCAACCTCTCGAACCCTTCGTCAACCTTCTCGGTAAGGCGCTTAATCTCGAGAGCATAGCAGTCCTGATTCTTCTAACTAGTTAGAATATTCTCCTGTCAATGTCCGCGCGCGGATATTCACTTTCTCTATTTTGACCACTCTCCTGGAGATGATATTTTTCCCAGGGATTTCGGTCTCGTCCTCGCTTTCGTCGACAGCTTGCTGCCTCTAAGCCATCCTGTTAGTATAAGGTAACACTATTAAGACTTGAAATTTACCTGCTGGGTTACACTGAAATGACGAATGTTTTGATGAAATCTGGGACGAAACACCCCACTAGCAACAAACCGACGAGAAACACTGACTAACAAATATTGTTAGTACGTGTCTAATAAACATAGTCAGCTAGCATACTCACTTAATTACAGTCTCGGAACTGGGGGTAAAACTCCTACTGTGGGGCTACGATATAGAGTCAAGAATACTGGTTTTAACCAGCACAGTACAGTATCTGGTAAAATTATTGCGAAAGTTGGTTCTCTTTGACCCGGTAGTCCTATTGGCCCTTGAAAGGTTTTTTGCTGCGAGCACAAACCAACAGATCCACTCTTTTCGCTCTGACTTTTGCAATAATTCTACCGCATACTGTAAGTAGAATACCATATCGATACCGTATCACTAGTGTATTGACTGGAATACGGTACCCATTTCCGGTACTGTATCCCTTCGTGAATAAACCTAAACCTCATTGTGTGAACCTTTTTCTGTAAAGCCACCTTCTATGACTCTCCTATACTCTCCCGGGTGTCTCCACAGTCTGTAGGTAGCTAGATTTTTTTGGATATCACCACGCCGTCGCGGGCCTAATATTTCTCCGATTTCGCTCTGACGAACAACGTTCCCTGCTTCTGTCAGAACTTGGGCACGCTCGATTTGGCCTCATCCCGGGTCCTCCGCCACTCCTGTTAATAAAGCAACTCTCACTCCGTCATCGCGGGACCATGTACTCCAACCTCCAACAGTGACTTTCCGCTCCTTCGTCGCTCCACTCTTCATACCTGGAGGGGGCTAGCATCCCCACCCCCCGGGCCCAATAACAAAAGATGGCATATAATAAAAGAAATTAAATCCACTTTTCCTAAAAACGTACCCTTCAGGCTTCGACTCCGTCTGTCGCATGCTTATAATTCCTGAGGTCTGTTCGGTAAACAAGCAACCTGATGAAAAAACAAAGGAGCGCGCCTACATTATATTAATCAGTCGCATATTCTCTCAAATTAAATTAGAATCCACCATGCTTACCCATGCAGTAGCAGCCTATTAACGACTCCCATTCTTTTGTTCCACGTCTATCCCAGAATCCCAATCCGCCTTTTACCAAGACCAGGCCCCAAGTGCTAAGAATAGAGTGGTCATCTTCCTCTCTAATGCTTCAAGCCTTCGTTCAAATCCATTGGGCCTTCGGTCAAACCCATTGAGTTTTCAGTCAAATCAATTGAGCTTTGCTTCTATCGAGTTGAATTTATCGTTGAAGTGGATCTCCATACTGTCGAGCCTTTTATTGAAGATCTCATATTGCATTCTCATAATTACAATCTCCTAATGATCGGTCAGCATAGTGCAACTAAATAACTATCATGAGATGCAATGCTTACCAGTGAGGTGGTAAACGCCCGACGAGCCAAGAGACCACTAGAATCCCTAACCAGACGACTAAAAAACCGGCGAGAAATGGCGAAGGAGGACATTCCAATAAATATGATGAGTATTGTCAGCTATAATATCTTAATTATGTGTGGTAACTATCTCGTTGGGTTGAAATGTTCGTCGTTCGGTCTGTGGTTGTACCGAAGGTGAAGGTTGCGAAGGTGTGAACGGTTCGAGGCCATGGTACTTACATAAGAGGAATAGACGAGTGGGCGATGCCCCCGGTTATATACAAGCCACACGTTTTCAAGTTGTTGGTGATCGTGGTCTTGACGGGTTATACTCAAGGTAGATGATGAGTAATGGTTAATTGCCTTACCGAAACAGGCAACTACAGTATAGTTAGGCGGCGAGTGATGGTCTATGACTTAGGCTTGTGTGGGGAGCGAGGGATGTGGGGCTTGGCCCCAGGTTTCGCGGAGAGAGCGGCTGGCAGCGGTGACGCCAGTGAGGGAGGTATATCTCATCACTTATTACCTCTCGATGTACCAGCGGTGGGTAATAAGTCATCGGACGGCATAGCCAAAATTTTGCCTGCAAACGCGTATTTTAGTGGCGTTCTGTCTGATGACTTATTACCCGTACATGTATGTATGTACATGTAGGTACACAAGAGGATGGCTGTGTAACCCCAGCCAGCCAGCGCCCGCACTCCGAGTGATCGCTTGTGTGTAGGGCGCACTTAGCGCTAACCGCACCTCAGCAATAGACTAATATCAACAACACCAAGGGCCAAGGTCTTACAAACAGCTGAAACACTCGGAGTACATAGGTCTCGTCTCGAATGATCTCTAGAAACGATTCAGCTGCGTCCGGGGATTTAATTTGTCATGTTATTGGGCCACTCTTATGTAACCTTTACCGCCCGCGCGGCGCCCGGACGTTGTTGTCTCACATGGGGGCATTTCATTAGGTAAACGATCGAGTTACTCTACCCTACGTGCGCATTTGGGGCATGATCACGGGCGGATAGGAGGGAGGATGGATGGGTGGATGGACGGATGGGATGGGATGGGCTTACACTTTATGTATTTGTGCGCGAGGCTGAAAAAAATTTGTCTTATGTGAGAGGAGGCAGGAGGTAGGAGGTGATAGGTAGAACTCACAATTTTGTTATCACGGCGGGCCTGTGTCGAATGTAGCTGTTACTTCATCGCGGTGGTACTTGTTACGCCGCTGGCTGGAGATAGGGCACAAAGGTGCTTGGTATCTACAGTGAGAGGCAGAATTACTGTAGAAACAGGGGTCTGAAAACAGGGTTTGTATGGGTGATTCAGCCAATAGGACTCCTCCCATACTTCTACAATAATCTCACTAGAAGCTGTATAAAAACCCCCGTAGATTAGAGAATACAAAAAATTATTACCTACATCCCCTCCCCCCCCGGTCGTATAAGTAGCTAGTTATCAGCTCCGTATAAATACTTTGGGCTCTGGACCTCTTCCCTCTCACTGCCTGCTAACTAAACTAACCATACCAGTCTAGCCCGGTCATGTGTTTGTTGCGTTGTGTGTATCTCTATCTTTTTTTTAATCTTGCTGTTGATCACGATTGTATCGACCCAAACAACCCAATCCAAGCCGAATACTCTAGCTAGCTGAGCTGCGCAGGTAGGCCTTAATTCCTCAGAAATGATGTCTCACGCTTGCGCATTTCTACAGACTCGTTTTGTTCCAGCTGGCTGGCCCCTGGGCCCCGAGCCTTACTTGCTGGATTACCTGCGTGCAATTGATGGTACTTACGTACAAGAGCATGCACGAGCTGTGAGGGCTGGTAGTTAATTCACGATGCCACTATTGCCCTACTCCAACAGAGTAGTACAGCACTACGCACTCACTCCACCAGATCAGCACGGTCACTGCACTGGGGGCGGGAGAGGCGGGCACCCTGCTCCAAGTATACACCGTTGACTAAAAAAAACAGAATCTGAACCCCCCTCCACCCCTTTACTCTACTTTTCTGCCAGTCGTTTTAAGTTGTTGTGTGTGTGTGTGTGTGTGTGTGTGTGTTGGGTGTGTCCGTTCTGAGTGGGGTTCCAGGGCTGGGTACTGGTGTTTCCCATGACAGCATCCTTTTAACAATTGTACCTGCTGCTGCCCCAGCCAATCCGCGGTTGCGGGAACTGCCGGCGCTAGCTGTCTCTGGAAGACTGGTGGACTTTAGGAAATGTAGAGGGGAGGTAGAGGAAGGTAGAGGGAGGTAGAGGGAGGTAGAGGGATGTAGAGGGATCTAGGGAGAGATCGAGTGAGGTAGAGGAGAAGTGAGATTCAGACTAGTAGAGTACCGTCTGTGGCCGCCGCCGCCGCCTGGATCGATATCATCATGCCCGGTAGGTAGAGGTACATATGAAGAGTACCTAATGTACCGTACCATACCACATAAAAAGCAAAAAACGAAACTGAGGGTGGCGGACGGCAGTGGGAAAGCTTTTTTTTGTTTAACTCAGGCAGTGGGAAAGTGAAAGATGGACGTAAAATATAAAATTTCTGCAGATCCTTTTTTTGAGGGGGGGGGGGGGGGGGGTTTAGAAGAGTAATCCTATTACCACTACCATTACCACTACATGATGTGCCTACTACACAGACATCAATTCATTTCACCAAATATTGACCTTATAAGCTGACTACATGTTTTTATTGATCCAACTATATGTACATACATGTACTTACCTACAACTCTCTAAAGTCTCGCTCTCTACTAGTCTACTAACAAGTAACAGCAACTACCAACTACTACATTACCACTTCATCTCATTCCCTTCCTTCCCTTCCCTACCTTCCTTGCCTTCCCTTCCCTTCCCTTCCCTTCCCTTCCCTCTCTCCCTTCTCATTCCTTTTCATCCATCCATCCACCAGCAAAGCGGTTATTTCCTTTTTCCCTTGTTTTCCTCACACTCATTTTACACACCCAACCGCCAACCACACCAACGAATTGCACAAGATGCTGGCGGCAACGCTTCTCCTCGTCTGGGCTAACATCTTCTTCGCCGCCTTCGCACTCAATCCTGACCAGCAGAGGCTAGACCAGCAGGAAGTTGCTCCTGTTGCTGCTGCTGATGTTGGCGAAGCTGGGCCGTCGTTTGAGGTCGACTGTGCAAAGTGCTGTAAGTAATTTTTCTCTCTCTTTTCTTTTCTTTTTCTTTTCTTTCATCTTTGTTGCTCGAAGAAGAAGATGAAGGATGGAACAAAGGAGGAAGATACGTTATACTGACTTCCAAATGATGGATTGATAGCCTTCTGCTGCACCCCATACACCACCTGCACCTACTTCGACCAGACATCATCATTCACCTGCGTCACCAACAACGATGATGCCGAAGCCGCTGCCGCCTACAAGAAGCTCGTCGAGGAGGCAAAGATATACATGATTACCGCGCCCCCAGTAGGCCCCTACCCCCCATCCTCCTCCCCCACCACTCCACCACTCCCAATTCATCCATTCCACTCCTACATTGCAAAACTAACAGTGAAACCAATAGGGCTCACATCCAACCATTGCCCCCCGCGCAGTTGTCAACACCCGCAAACCACCGCACAGGAACGGGACTTCGGCCGCCGTCGGGAGGGGAGAGGGACTCGGGGGATCCTGGGGCGCGGCGGTGGTGGTGAGCGCGCTTGTGGTGGTGGGTTGTTGGTTGTAGTGATGGGAGTAGTGGGGGAAGGAGTAGGGCAGTAAAAGAAAAATATAGTTTAATCCTGGTGGCGATTTTTTTTCTTCTTCTTTTCGGTCCTTTTTTTTTATATTATATGGTGGGGCCTGGGCTGGCTTAGGTTAGAGCTCGGGCGGCTTGATGGGTCTTTTTTATTATTATATTATATATACACGGGTTGGTGATGAGGAGGGAGAGGGTGTGTTGAGGAAGAATGAAGAAGAAGAGGCATTGAAGATGAGTAGAGGTGATAAAGGACGTATGGTTGTACTCTATTACTATGTGAAAACGAGTTAGTTTAACTAGAGCCCACCCCTCAGCATCTAGGGGGGGGGGGGGGCATACACTACAATACTACATGTATACAACACAATAATACGCCACTAACACAATATTAATACCCAGCTAATCAGTGATATTCCGAAATACTAGAGTTTTTCAAACATGATACCAGGGCCCCATCCATCCCATCCCATCCCCTAGCCAGCAGCCAGCCTTAAACAGATCTGCAGTAGGTGCACGGCGCAGTGCGGCGTGCAGGCGACAGAGAGAGAGAGAGAGAGAGAGTGAGTGAGTGAGTGAGTGAGTGATAGCTCATGATGCGTTTATAACCGCACTCACTTGGCCTCGTTAGAAAACATATGTAGACAAAACACGCACATGCGGACCATAAATAATGCGGACCACACACACACACACACACACCCCGCCGACTCTACCCGCCGACATCGACACCGATACCAACCCGAAACACAAAACAGGACACAAAACATAAAAACGGCCGCACCCGCCGCACCACGAGTGCCAACCTCTACTACTACTACTACTACTACTACGCGCGCGCGCGTGATCAAAGACACGGGGTTTACATGTAGTTATATACTACATGTAGTAGACAGCAGCAGCACCATGTTCCACGTTGTTCCATAGATGGTCCATGTTCCACGGTGCTACCGGTGGTGGAGTGGAACAGATGAGAGAGAGAGAGAGCGGCCTCACACACAGACACAGCGAGACAGGGAGAGCAGGATTAGTTGAGAATGCCATGTGAGTGAGTGAGAACCCCCATCATATCAGTCAATCAACCAAGCACAGGGGCCTAGAACAGAAGGAGGAGGAGGAGGAGGGTCGAAAAGACAGTACGAGTCCGGTACGGTACAGTACGGTATGTGCGCGCGATCTAACAGATCCGTCCAGGATGTATGACCTGGGATCTGGGATCTGGCTGGCTGACTAGCTGGTTGGTTAGTTAAATCCGGGGGGGGGGCAGGACCTCAGTGTACCTACATGTACCTACTCAGGTAGGTGTGTGTACCTAGGGAGGTGGTGGGTCACGTAAAGCATTCCAGTGGGCTCACGCCCCTTCCGTGGGGGTGTCAGCCAGCCATCCAGTCATGGGGGTCTACTCTAACACAATGTGGTACCTACATGCAAATTGATGCAATATTCAACCGCCTGAGTCTACATGCTCTCAACCCAACCTCTAAGCATGTTCGACCACAGCACAGTGCAGTACAGCGCAGTACAGTACAGTGCTCTACTCTAGAGTAGGTAGAGCAGAGTACTTACTTAAGATCAAACACAGGCAGCCCTGTCTTGCATGTATCGGAGATATAATCACCCTGAACCAGGCCCTCCCCACCCACCCAACCCCGGGGGCTGCGGCTGAAAGAGGGAAAACGTTGCGTGCTGCACCGGATATCACTCGGTCCTGTTTCTTCATGCTGAGAGTTGAAACCCCCACGCCGCATGCGCTAGCTCCATACTCTCTCTACGTGTAGGTACGTGATGCGCACGGCCCACCAGTGCCACCACCACCACCACCACCACCACCACCACCACCATCACCACCTCTCCCTCGCTTCCTCTCTTCTCTTTGAATGGCTATGTAAGGTAGAGTCACGAATTGCTTGACCAGCACACGCCGCGCGCACGCACGCACGGGCCGTCCCGACAGAGAGATAGAGAGACAGAGACGCAAATGGAAGTTCTTTACAAAGTTCCACACCTTGAACATTTTTCGAATTCCCCGCTGCAGGAAAAAAGAAAAAAGAAACACACAGACACCCACTCCCCCCTCCCCCTAGCAGAACTGGGCAGAAATAATAATAATAATAATAACAATAATAATAATAATAATAAAAGAAACATCACCACCACTAGCCCCATCTACCTATGTAGTTAGAGCTACGCAGTAATCACGCCTTTTTACTGTTCTTGCTCGCCTTCTCGTCCTCGAGCCTCTGGAGTTCCAGCACAACCTTCTCTTCGATCCGCGCCTGCAGCTCCGGGCGATACCCGAAATAGAACAAGATCTCAAACCAGACAAAGAACGGCGCCAGTAGGATCGGCTGTACCGGATTATCCTGTTCATCGCACACTTCTTATCAGCACCGCTAGCTATCCACTTCACCCCACCCACTTCCCTCTCTCCTCTCATCCATCCATCCACCCCCTCTATCTCACCACGGAACGCGCAAAAGGGGGGGGGGGCTACAAACCAGCACCGCCGGCGCCCTCTTCTCAAATACGCCATGTCCAATAAACTGCACCACCCAGCAGCCCAGGAACCCGCACCACCCCCACCAGGTCGCCGTCGCGCCGTACGTGGCCGTGAGGTGGTTGACCGCCACCATCATGGCCGCAATCAGCGGCGCAAAGAGCAGGCCGGCGACGGGCTCCATGAGGATGTAGAAGACGGCAAAGACGAGCGATCCGACGCCGCCGAGGTTGAGTGGGATGTAGGGCAGGTCGAGCAGCGAGGGCGTGTTGGTGGCGAGCAGGAAGCCCGTGAACATTATGCCCGGAACGCCAAAGAGATGGATGAGGATGTTGTGCTGGGGGGAAGGGGTTAGTATGGCCTATGCGGGGGCGGGAACGGGGGCTACGGGGAGGGGGTGAGGGTTACGGGGTTGTGGTGGTAGGAGGCATACTGGATATTGTCGTGTTAGCTTTTTGCCTTGTGGAGAGCTGTGGGCCGGGGGGGGTCTTACGGAGAGGAGCTGCTTCTCGAGGTCGAGAAGTCCCATATTGGACTGCGACATCTTGTTGTTCCTTCTTGTTCTTTCCTGTGGCTTGTGTTGTGCAGAGAGAGGTGCAGTGGTGGTGCAGTGATGCAGAGGGGAGAGCCAGAGCCAGAGCCGGAGCCAGAGACAAAGAGAAATAGAAGGAGAGTGAAAGCGAGCGGGGGGGGAAGAGGAGCACTTTCTACTAATTCCCCAACCGTCGATCTCCGGGCTTATGTTCCTACTCTGTGCTCTGTGCTGCAGAGTAGCTGGGGGGGATCACGCACATATACATATCCCGGAATCTGTGCGGTGTGTGTGGCCTGACTGACCGTTTGCCCGACTGGCCGCCGACCCCAGACAGAAGTGATGTATGTAGCTATCGAGTGTATACCCATATTATATTATAGCAAGTGCAGCTATACACACACACACACCCTCTCCCTCTTCCTCCTCTCCCTCTCCCTCTTCCTCCTCTCCCTCTCCCTCTGCCTCTGCCTCTCCGCCCTCCAACACCCCCAACACCCCAGACCGAGGCCCAGCACATGAACATGAACATTCCAGTCCCAGAGTGGCTAGGCTGCCAGACTTTTTCGATGGTTGCACAAGCGACATCGCTTCCTCCCGAGTACCGAGGTTCCGGCGGCCAGGTACCCCAGGTTGCGCTAGCTAGCATGAGCGATATGTCATAACACAGATAACAGATAGCGGGCATCAAGTATTGAAGTAAGTACAATACCGTATATATATAAATAAATAAAAAACGGTTAACCACGGAGGAATTGATGGGTATTCTGCCGGTTGCATATATCGGTCTTCGGGGCAACCTACATAATGTAGCGTGTGTGCATGTGTGTGTATGTATGTAGACTTCAAGCGTGATTACTACAGCGATAGGAATGATCTATGGAAAAAACTGTTATATGGTGGGTGCACGGATACTTCGCCGTACAATTTCACCCCCTTGTTTCTCCATAGATCATTCCGGTTGCTGTATATGGAGTACAGTATCAGGGATGGGGGTAAAGCGGATACCGCATCAGTACGGCATTTTACGAACCATACGGTAAACAGGTCATTTTATCCATGCTTCTGTCACTGTATGTATGGTGTTTGCTACATACGAGTACAGATTTGGGGACGGGGCCGAGTCGGGTCGTTGCGTTCGTGTGTAAGAGATATCATGTAGAGACATAGCAGACGTTTGTCGGATCTGTTCACTGGTCTCTGGAATGAAGTACAATGTATGGAGTTTTGGCAAGCCTCTGCAGCAGTGATTATTGCTTCTCTTGCTGACCCTGCCAAGAAAGGCGAGCTAGCTAGTCTAGTCTAGATAAATAAGATCACATCACATCTAGACAAGTATCTAATAATATCTATGGGATCTAACTAAATAAAGTTCAAAAGACCTCACGATGACAATATATGCTGGCACCCCTCCCCCCGCAGAAACAACCAAAAAACAACAACAGATGCTGATGTCACAATGACAGCGGAAGGGGAGGAGAGGGAGGAGATACAGCCCGGGAAGCCGGTCTTTATAAGCTCCTCTGCCTCGCCTTCGCTCCACTGACGCCCACAACCACAACTTTCCCATGGTCGCACACCACCCTCCACCCCTCCT